>NMUG010007303.1:0-12138 GCA_002855965.1 Monotropa hypopitys
TTTGGTATAGGCTATAGCTCCAAATTGGAGTGTAACCTGTCAAATTGGACAGATTACAGTCCAATTTGGACTGTAACTTATAAATAAACACAAGTTACAGTCCAAATTGGGCTGTAACCTGTTCAATTGAACAAGTTACAGTCCAATTTCAACTGTAACTTGTAAGTAAACAAAAGTTACACTCTAAATTGGGATGTAACCTATTCAATTGGAGAAGTTACACTGCAATTTGGAGTGTAACTTGTCAAATTACAAATTACAGTCCCAATTTGGACTGTAACTTGTGATTTAACCGAAGTTACAGCCCCAATTTGAACGGTAACTTGTGATTAAACCCAAGTTACAGTCCAATTTGGACTGTAACTTGTGTTTAACACAAGTTACAACCCCAAGTTACACCCCCAATTTGGACTGTAACTTGTGATTTAACCCAAGTTACACCTCCAATTTGGACTGTAACTTGTGATTAAACACAAGTTACAGCCCCAAATTAGACTGTAACTTGTGATTAAACACAAGTTACAGCCCAAAATTGGACTGTAACCTGTGATTAATCACAAGTCACAGTCCAATTTAAACTGTAACCTGTCCAATTGGACAAGTTACAGTCTAATTGGACGGGCTGTAACCTGTCCAATTGACAGAATGGACCTAATCGGTTAAAATCTTATGAGGGTATAAATGTCAATTGCCACACGCGTGGACCTAAACGGGCAAAACTCTTTTGAATGGGACCGGCCCAAAAGAATCCCTATTACTAATCAAAAGTGGGACTCAAAACAACCAAAGCTCACAAGTTTTGGTAGTAAAAGGCCCAAGCCCAGATAAAAAAGAAGAAAGATTAGAAGAAGAAGAAGTGATTCGTATATTTTTATAGTGCAGAAATTGCCAGAAATATCCAGGTGAAAACAGAAACTAAAATCTCCGTCCATTTTTTCAAATTTTCGTTCACCTGTTAATCCCATCTACCACAGTGAAATCGCATACAGATTCACTACACACATACATATACTGATTGATATACGCATATATACATACATACATACATACTGATGATACAAGTAGAAGAGAGGAGAGGAGAGGAGGAATGCCAGATAAAACCATGGCAAGTACGGACGATGATATGATGGATTACCAGATGCCTTCGCCTCCTCCCCCGCCCCTGCCTCCGCAAGAGCTGACGTTAAACACCGATAGAGGGGATGACGACGGTGGCAACGACGCCGTGAGAGGTTTTCTTGCACTGGCTCGCCAGCTGATCAACCAGGGAGAGCCTTCCCAGTCCCTCCAAGCAGTAAGCCTGTGATTTCTCTTCGAATTAGCTGTTTTCATCTTTCATTTCTTGTTTTGTTATCGTTTTTTCTCTGTGCAAGATTCTGTCTGTGCCTAGGGCTTACTACCACTTTCGTTATCGTTTTATTCAATTGACTCAGATTAGTTGTTTTAGTTAGTTTGGTTTGATTATGTATCTTGGCTCTCAATTTCGTTTGTGTTTCTCCCCATGTTTTTTTATGACTGCAAAAGAAATAGGGGAAGAAATGGAAAATGAAGTTCTATGTTGGAAATAATTATTGTATATGGTAAATATATGTTAGTATGGTAGCATGTATATTAGGAAGATTGTAATTAAACCAAATTAGGTAGGTAGAATAATTTTTGTGCAATACTGATGCTTTGGATGCTGAATGAAGGAATCATGGTAATGTGCACATAAAATAATTTGGGTTTTTGGGTCTACCCTTTCTGATGCCTTTTGGCTTTGATTTGGGAGTATGATTCTGCAACAAAATGTCCCTTTAGCTTCTCGTTTTTAACGGCATAGGGGGTCACTGTTTTAGTGATTTTATGAGAGCCGAGCAGCCACTTTGTGCATATTATCAAAGGTTAGGTCTGTTTCCAATCCTTCCCCTGCCCATACCCTCAACGATTGGGGACTACATGGGTTATGTTATGTTGTTGAGGTAGGTAGAATAATTAGATTTGATTTAATTTGATGTTGTTTTTCTTATTTTCCTTTGTATTCGGTCTATAAATAATTTCTCATTGAGAGAAGAATATACATTCATTCGAATATTTCAACATGGTATCAGAGCGGGTTCCAGGAACCCGACTCTTTTCGTTCCTTTTCCCCCCTCAATTTCGTCATTCTATTTGGAGACCAAACACAAGCAACCGAAACCCTAAACAAATCACCGCCACCACCACTCATCACAGGCGCCATTGCCGTCGCCATCTCCGGTCGCCGCCACACCCTCGTCGGCCCCTTGTGCCAACCGTTGTTGTCCCTTGCTCGGCCTTCGCCAGCCATCGCCTGCCCTTGATCAACTGTCGCCAACTTCCGCAGATCCTCTCCAACCCTTCGTCTGGCTTTCACGCACATCAACGGTCAATTCCAGCCTCATCCACCCCTTGCGCACTCGTCCAACCCATCATCTCTCACCATCGCCTTCCATCACCAGCGCCTCGCTGTCGAACGACGGGATCTCTCTCTCTCTCTCGATCTAACCGACTGAATCTCTCTCTCGATCCGACAGATCTCTCTCTCTCTCTCACCGTCTCAGCCGGCGACCCAACTAGATACCACCGCCTCTCTAGTTGACCCTCTCCAGTCGACCCTCTCCGCTCTCCCGTCGCAGTCGCCATCTCAGCCGTCGACCCTCCGGCTTTCAGGTCTCACCTCTGTCAGAGCTCTCCGGACTCCGACCACCACCGCTCTGCTCTCGACGGACGATGGCGATCCTCGCTAGACATCGACAACCACTAATCAGACTCCAGCCGCCTTCTCCATGCTCTCGATCTCTTTCTGTAATAAACAATCTCACGATCAGTGTTGAAATGAAAATACTGCTACGTCACCTTCAGATTTCACACTTGTCAGACACAACTTCATATCTGTGTTGGGATCTGTACCGAACCTCTATTAAAGGTGCTTTCTCTCTCTCAATATTTCTTATTTACCAGATTCAGTCATGAATGATAGTTCCTCAAAACGTGGTGGTCGCCATAGAGGACATGAGGGGCGTCATGGGATCAAGAAGTGTATTTATTGTGGTCCAACAAACCACGATGTTGAACTCTGTTGGAAGCTTCATGCCAAGCCAATTTGTGCTAACCAAGCTACACTTAAGAGAGAACTATTTGGCTCTTGCCCCTGCTCAAATTACTATATCCAAGGTTGAGTATGATTCTATGGTTCAAAGGGATATTTCATCTTCTTCTTCCACTATGACCCATGTCGCCTCAGGTATCACTTGTATTCACTCATCTTATCATACCCACAATACTCCTTGGATTCTCGATTCTAACGCATCTGATCATATGACAGGTGATTTGTCTCTTTTGACTAATGTTGTTACCCATTCTGTTCCTTCTTATGTTACAATTGCTGATGTCTCTAAAATTCTTGTTCATGGCATTGGAACATATTCCCCATTTAGTCTTGTTTTTCGGTTTGTCTTATACTTACCACAATTTTCTTTTAATCTTATTTCCATTCATAAGCTTTCTCACACTCATCAGTGTTCTATACTTTTCTATCCTTCTTATCGTGAATTTCAGGATCTAAAGACACAGAGGATAATTGGTTTGGGGTATGAGAAGAACAACCTGTATTACCTTTAAGAGGAGGAGCAACAACATCTGACCATCTCTTCCAGGTCATCTGCTCTACATTCTACTGTCACGCCTTATTAATGGCATTGTCGTCTTGGGTACCCGTCTTCTGCCAATCTCCACAAGCTAATTCCCAATTTACCTAGCTTTTCTTCTTTTAATTGTGATACTTGCGAATTTAGTAAACACTACATAGTTTTCTTTCCTTTACGTCTCGAGTCAGCATCTTCACAACCCTTTGCTCTAGTTCATTATGATATTTGGGGATCTTCGCGCACTACAAGTCTCTGTGGTGCTCGCTATTTTGTTATATTTATTGATGATTTCTCTCGTTTAACTTGGGTATATCTTCTCAAAGACTAGTCTCAAATATTCTCTGTCTTTTCTAAGTTCCATGATGAGATTGTTAATTAGTTCAATGCTAAACTACATATTTTGAGAATTGATAATGTTCAAGAATATCTTTCTCACTAATTTATGCATTTTAATGAAACTCATGGTATTATTCATCAAACCTCTTGTGTCATCACTCCTCAACAAAATGGGGTTGCGGAATGAAAAAATGGACCAATCTTAGCTATAGCTCGTGCTCTCATGATTCACATACACATTCCAAAACCTTTTTGAGATATGCTATTCTTACAACTAATTATCTCATAAATAGAACACCTTCTCGAGTTTTGGATGACAAAATCCCTTATAAGGTCATGTTTTCTGATAAGGATAGTTATATTCTTCCTCCCAAAATTTTTGGATGCGTTTCATTTGTTCATAATTTATCTCCAAGTCGTGATAAATTTGATCCCCGTTCTCACAAATGTATCTTTCTTGATTACTCTCGAACCCAAAAAGGATACAAGTGTTACAGTCCCTTGTTACAAAAGTACTTCGTGAGTGCCGACGTAACATTCTTTGAGACAATCCCATATTATTCTTTTGAAAGTGGACATGTACAACCGCCAGTGTTGACTATTCTTGATCAGTCTCCTTGTCTTCCTGAGCTTGCCACCCGGCCACCGATTACGCAGGTTTATGTTCGTCATTCTTTCGCTGTTACTCCACCGGTGGTTCATACAGCTCTGCCTTCTGTACCCCCACATCTCCTTCAGCGTCTGCGGATCATGATCTTTATCGTTCTATTGATCAACGTAAATGTATTCGTTCCTGCACTTCCAATCCTATCTTACAATTTGTGTCTTATGATCGTTTATCTCCATCTTTTCGTGCTTTTTCTGTGTCTCTGTCCTCTGTTTTTGTTCCTAAATTTTATCAGGAGACTATTTCTCATCTTGGATGGCGCTCTGCTATGGAAGAAGAGATGCACGCTTTGTCATTAAATCATATTTGGGATCTTGTTACCAAGCCTTCTGGAGCTCATATTGTGGATTGTCTTTGGGTGTTTTCTGTCAAACACAATCCTGATGGTACTCTTGATCGTCTGAAAGCTCGTCTTGTGGCCAAAGGATTCACTCAAACCTATGTGCTTGACTACACTGAGATTTTTTCTCCGGTTGCCAAGCTCAATTCGGTTCGCATTGTTATCTCTCTTGCATCCAACCTTGATTGGCCTCTCCATGAGCTTGTTGTCAAGAATGCTTTTCTTCATGGAAAACTTTCTGAGACAATATATATGGCTCAACCTCCCGAATTTGGGTCCAAGGGGGAGTCTGTGTGTCGTCTTCGCAAATCTATCTATGGCCTCAAACAATCTCCTCGAGCTTGGTTCAACAAATTCAGTAGCACCGTCATGTCTTATGGTATGACTCAAAGTCAATCTAATCATTCCGTATTCTTTAAAAAGACCACTTGTGGTATTGTGATTCTCGTAGTATATGTGGATGCTATTGTCATTACTGGGAGCGACAATATTGAGATTCAAGTATTGATTCGGCACATTTGTTCCAGTTTTCTCACTAAGGATCTTGGCAAACTTTGGTATTTTCTTTGCATTGAGGTTGCTCGTTCCAAAGCGGGCATCTGTTTACCACAACAGAAATACACTCTCGATCTTTTGAAGGATACAAGTTATTTAGGTTCTAAACTTGTATCTACTTCCATGGAGACTAGTGTTAAACTCTTGCCTGGAGATGGAAAGTTAGTTGATAATCCTGAGATGTATCGGAGATTTTTGGGTAAACTTTTTTATCTCACTATTACTCGACCCGATATTCCTATGCAGTCAGTATTATCAGCCAATTTATGACTTGTCCTCGAGTTCCTCATATGGAAGTTGTTGTTCGTATCTTGAAGTATCTTAAAATGCTCCTGGACGTGGACTTCTCTACAAAGCATTTGGACATCTCCGTATCGAAGGATATACAAACGCTTATTGGGCAGGGTCTCCTGATGATCGTCGCTCGACCACTGGCTATTGCACATTTATAGGTGATGATCTTGTGACATGGAAAAGTAAGAAATAGTCAATGGTAACACGTTCTAGTGCTAAAGCAGACTTGTGAGTTGACTTGGTTACATATACTTCTACAAGATTTTGGAATTCTGGTGAACTGTCCCACTCCTCTATATTGTGATAATCAAGCTGCGATCCATATTGCTAATAATCCAGTATTCCACGAGAGGACACAACACATTGAAGTTGATTGCCATTTTATTCGGACAAAAGTGGAATCTAAAGAGATTAACACGCCCTTTGTTCCTTCAAGCTCTCAACTTGCTGATATTTCCACGAAGGCTCTTCCCAAGACTTCCATTGACTCTATATGTCGCAAGTTTGGAGTATACAACGTATACACTCTAGCTTGAGGAGAGTGTTGGAAATAATTATTGTATATGGTAAATATATGTTAGTATGGTAGCATGTATATTATGAAGATTGTAATTAAACTAAATTAGGTAGGTAAAATAATTAGATTTGATTTAATTTGATTTGATATGCTTTCCTTATTTTCTTTTGTATCCGGTCTATAAATAATTTCTCCTTGAGAGAAGAATATATATTCATTCGGATATTTCAACATTCTCCATTTTCCTTCTATATTACCAGTAAAAAGTTACATACAATACAATGCGATGATCCTTGCTACCCTCCCTCCATAATAGTCGGTGATTCTCTCCTTCCCACAACTAACTCTTAACAAGCTAACTGATCCTATTCAAAATGCAGTTCTATTTTTCAATTCAAACATTTTCCACCCCTTGAGAATTGACTTGTCCTCAATGTTGGAATTGGGGTAATTTGGTGATGATCTCTTGGTAGTCCACCCATGTAGCATGTTCTGGAAAGGAGTGAGACCGTTAAACAAGCATTTGAACCACAAACTTGTTATTCCGCTTGGCTATGCGTCGCTCCAATACAGCCACAGGTTCCATTTGAAAGGACCCATCTGGTGCTACTTGGGGTAGTGAAGGCTGTGCCACCTGATGTTGTCCCAACTTCCTTTTATGCAAGGAAACATGAAAGACTGGGTGGATTTTTGCAGTGGACGGAAGTTATAGCCTGTAAGCAACTTTTGCAATCTTCTCCATCACCTGAAAAGGCCCATAAAAATAGGAGCAGGCTTCATATTTCGATGTAAGGGCACAACAGCCTGTCTATAAGGCTGCAACCTAAGATACACCTAATCATGGACTTCAAATTCTCTTGCAGACCTGTGGGCATCAGTATAGTGTTTCATCCAGTGCTGAACTTGGTGCAGGTGTTCCTTCAACATGTGAATGGTTGCAGCTCTTTCCTTGGTTCATTGATCCACAACATCCACAAAGGAAGGAGTAGGAACATCAAAGTATGATCTGGAGGTTCCTGACCATATACAGAAAATAAGGAGTTGTCTTGGTTGCTGAGTTGTAGGATGTGTTATACCACCATTCGGCTAAGGGAAGCCATTTAGCCCATTTCCTTGGACAATCACCTGTCATACACCTCAAGTAGTTTTCTAAGCATTTGTTCAAGACACTTGGCCATCAGACTGAGGGTCATAAGCCGAGCTTAAACATAATCTACAACCTTGCAAAGTAAAAAGCTCATGCCAAAATTTACTAGTGAAAACATCATCTGTCAGATACTATGGTGGAAGGCATGCCATGTAATTTGTAAACACGATCAAGGATTATCTGAGCTACACCCTTTGTTGTTTAAGGGTGAGAAGTGCCATGAAATGTCCATACTTAGACAATCTGTTAACCACCACAAAGATAACAGATTTCCCTTGTGATTTTGGAAGGCCTTCAACAACAAAATCCATGGAAATTTTCAGACGATATCCTGGTGTTAATGGGTAGAGGCTGCAGCAGGCCAGGAGATTTAACATTCTCACCTTTAAACCTTTAAAAGATGTCACATTCTGAAATGAACTTGGACACATCCTGTTTTTAACCTTGCCAGTACATAATCTTTTGAATCCTTTTTGTGATCTTATCAACCCCTGAATGTCCTCCAACTGCAGTGCAGTGAAACTCTTATATAATCTGATTCCTGAGCTGTGGTACACTCCCAACCACTAACTTGTCTTTGTAAGTAAGGTTTCCTTGTGCCCAAAGATACTTATGAGAATTAGGATCTGAATGCAAATCTTCTATAAGTTGCTGTACAGTTGCATCTGTTTCCCAACTGTGGCTGACCTCATCCAACCAACTGGTAGAGACTGAACATACAGCATGCAAGGAAACAAGAACAAGTGTAGAAGTAGAAGTGTCCTCTCTTCTAGATAAGGCATCAGCTGCCTTATTTTCTTTACCATATCTTTAAGTTATCTCAGTCTTATCCCATGAGTTTGGTGATCCATTTCTGTTGGAATGGGGTTCCAACCCTTTGTTCCATTAAGTACTTTAAGCTTTGGTGATATGTCTTAATGAAAAAGTGTCTTTCTAGCAAGTAAGGTCTCCAATTCAAGACTGCCAATACCACAACTATTAGTTATTTGTCATAAGTTGACAAAGCTTGATCTTTTTCTGAAAGACTCTTGCTCCAATAAGCTATAGGGTGTTCCTTCTGCATAAGCACTGCTTTTAAGCCTTTTCCTGAAGCATTGGACTCCACTACAAAGGCTTGATTATAATTTGGCAAAGCCAAAACAGGTGCAGTTGTCATGGCTGTTTTTAATAACCCAAATGCTACTGCAGCTTCATAGTTCCAATGAAATGAATCTTTCTTCAACAATTGATATAAAGGAGCACAAATTCTTCCATATCCTCGGAAAAATCTTCTATAGTACCCCTGTAAGCCCAAGAAATCCCGTTAACTCCTTCAAAATAGCAGGAACATGCCAACTGGTCATTGCATGAATTTTAATTGGTTCTGCAGATACCTCTTTATCTAAGACCAAATGCCCCAAATACTCCACCTCTCCTTTTTAAAAAACATATTTGGATTTCTAAGCATACAACCGACCATTTCTCAATAAATGCAAGGTGATATGCTAATGATTCAAATGTTCTGACCAAGACTTACTATAGACAAGAATGTCGTCAAAGAATACTAGGAGAAACTTCCTTAGATGTGGTCTAAAAACCTTATTCATCAGACTTTGAAATGTGGATGGGGAATTTGTGAGCCCAAAGGGCATAACTAGGAAGTAGGAACTCATAGTGACCATCATGTGTCTTGAAAGTTCTTTTATCAATATATGGAGGACCTTAGATCCAGTTTGGAGAAGAACCTTGCACCCCCATAACTCATCCAAAAGTTCATCTATGGCGGGTATTGGAAATTTGTCCTTTACTGTGGCCTTATTTAATGTAGTCAACACATATTCTCCAATTGCATCTTTTTCTTAATCTAAGAGTACAAGAGAATAGTAAGGACTAACACTGGTCCTAATGGTTCCTGTAGATAGCATTTCCTTAACTTGTTTTTCAATTTCAGCTTTTTGGAAATAGGGATACCTATATGGTCTGGAATTTTTTTGGTTCAACTCCTGCCTTCAGAGTTCAGAGGTAGACAATGGTCATGAGATTTGATGGGAGGAAGCTCCTTGGGTTCTTGAAAGATGTCAGCATAGTTAGTCAATAATACTTCCAATTCTGGCTCCATTCCTTTTCTGCACTCCATGAATTCAGCTCCAATGGTGGTGCAGTGGTAAGGACTCAGTCCAATAACCTTAAGGTCTTGGATTCGAGTCTGAGCACAATCATTTTGCATATTATTATCAAATGTTAGTCTTGTACTCGTTATTTCCTTTTCACAGACACTCATTAATGAGTACCAACTGGGCATTGATTATTTACAACACCTTGTCCTTGTTTTATACCATTTTCTAAATCTTACTTGGCCCAATAATCTGCAGTTCTTCCTTCTTTTCTTCTTAGCACATGTCTCCTTCCATTAATCTGGAACTCCATACTGAGTTTTTTGAAATCCCCCTTGACTATCCCGAAGGTAGCTAACCATTGAATTCCCAAAACTATGCCACACCCTTTTAACTGCAATGTCCTCATATCAGCTTAGAATGTGGTACCCTGCAGTTCCCATTAGAATCCCTTGCAGATAGTTGTACTTGTAAGCTTGGTTCCATCAGCCACAGAGATTGGCCAAGGTTCTTTTTCCGAAGCTTCCATGCCCGCCCTTTTGATTGCGTATGGGCTCAGGATATTGTGTACTGACGGAGTCTATTAAAATCATAATCAACCTTTTCTTAACATTCCCTTTAATTCTCATGGTCGTATAGGATATTGAACCAGACAAGGCGTTAATAGAAATTTGCAATTCCTCTTCTTGAACTGGTAGTTCTTCTACCTAACGTCCTACTTCTTCTTCCTCACTCTGGTTTTCTTCTTCTCCTTCCATAGCATATAACTGCTTTTTCTTATAAACATGGCATTTGGCAAACTTTTCATTGCATTTGAAACATAACCCTTTTACCCTCTTTTCCTCCAATTCTTTAAGAAATTCCCTCCTAGCCACTCCTATGGAATTAATATTCTGACTGGATTTGGATTGCCCAGAAAAGGAATTTCTCCAGTTCCTACCCCAAGTCTTGTCTTCTTGGTGATAGCTTCAATGCTGGCTTCTTGTAGTTTGGCCAATCCAATAGCCTGGGTTATTGATGTTGGTCCGAACATTAGCACTCCAGATTTGATCTCGTCCTTAAGCCCACTGATAAAACAAGTGGTAAAAAATCCCTCATGTAGGTTGAGGGTTTTGTTGGCCAATACCTCAAATTGTTCTTGATAATCGCTAATAGTGGTAGTCTGCCTCACTTTGGTTAATTTCCCCATGGCATCTTTATATGAATTGGACCCAAATCGCAAAATCACACCTTGTTTGATTAACTCCCAACTGATAGAGTGATGGAATTTCTCGAACCACTGATACCATTGAAAAGCTATATCTTCTAAATGGATGGTGGCCAACTTGACCTTGTCATTCCCTTCAATGTTGTTGACATCAAAGAAACACTCGCATTTGTAAATCCAATCAGTAGGGTTTTCCTCAACAAATCTGGGAAAATCAATTTTAGCAAATTCTGCATTGACCACAGATGAGGAGTGAGGAGATTCAAGACGGCTATGATTAAGCTCTGGTCTGCTCTGTAACCCTAGCTGGAAACCTACATGGTGTTCTTGTGGACTGTAACCCTTATCTGATCCTTGATGTTGCTTCCCATATACATGAGCTGTCATTTGATTATATTTTGTAGCTACTTCAGGTAGCATCTCCTTAATTTCGGCCACATATTTCAACGATTTCTTGATTTCTTCAACGTCTAGGTCATACTTTTTCTTAGAATCCTTCAGGTATCGAATTGCTTCTTCAATCCTTTTAGATTTCAATGCCGCTGTAGTCCCATCTGCCATCGACTGGGTTCTTCACAGGCTGAGGAAGACCTGTTCTGATACCCAATGTTATGGCGGTGAAAGAAGAACACAGAGGAAGAAATAAAAAATGAAGTTCTTGATTCTCCTTCTATATTGCCAATAAAAAGTTACATACAATGCAATGATCCTTGATAACTTCCTTCCGTAGCTATTAATAGTTGTTGATTCCTTCCTTCCATCTACAACTAACTCTAACTAAATCTTAACAACCTAACTGATCCAATTCAAAATGCAGTTTTATTTTTCAATTCATAACAGTTTTCAACTAATTCAGCTTGATATACCGTGTCTTTGTTCTTTCTTTTTGAGACAAACTTGATAAAAGTCATCTTCCAACTGTTTGCAGTCTGCCAGTTACATGAATCTTGTTTTTCCATGCATTGTTAGATAGGGAAAAGCTATGAAGCTGGAGATAATGCCCATTTATGTGGCATCAAATTGTCCCTGAAAAATTTAAACTCTTCCTCAAATGTATGTATTGTATTACCATACGTGCAGAGTTGTCGAGACAGTTTTCCGATTTTATGTATCTTATTTCGATATGTATAGTGTATTGTAAGATATGTTTGCAGAAGTTAATTGGGTCGAGAAAAGAATTAGACTCAATATAAGATACAAAATCTGTTGCATGAATGGAAAATAAACTTTGATGATACATTGCGTTTTCAATCACAAAGTGTTATAAGTAAGAAAAAGTATTGGTACTTGCAATCTAGAATTTCTGAACAATATGTAGTCTACCAAAATAACTGC
>NMUG010007304.1:0-12139 GCA_002855965.1 Monotropa hypopitys
GGCCGACACCACGTCCGGACAAACGGTGCATGGCTAAAAGTTATAGCAGCTAGAACATCAGGTGAGCGCCGCCCCCTAGTTGGCAACATGCCCATTTTGGTGCCAAATCGAGATTCCCCTTATGCCTATATATAGAGACTTACCATTCCTCCAAACTTCACACCAAACTCCCTTCAGAGCTTATACTCTCTGTTTCTCTCTCTCTAAAAGACTTATCAGAGCACCCCTCTGTTCAACAACCTCACCGATCAGCCAAGACATAAAGTCCTTACTTGTCCAATCACTAGGCGAAGCATTCCCACACCCTCAGTGTTCGACAATACTTAGCCGCACACCACTCACTCAGAGGGATCCTTCTGAAAGTCCTTGACGTTCTTTCTATCTGGCAGAACTGTAGACCTCTGAACACTTGTTCACTTTGGCAAAACTTAGATCTGCACTCAGTACCCTCCAGTAGGAATCGATTGGACGACTCCCTCTTCGATCAGAAGGTACATTTCTAAATATTGGGCCTTCGGCCATACCACTTGTTCGACAAAAGCCATTGACACACTCATTGATGTTCTCCAGACTCATTCTGAGCCTATCCGCACAGCCATTAACCAAATTACTTCACTTCCTCTATGCGGCAACCTTGTCTCAGCTCGGCAGAAATTCCAAGTGCTCAGTGCTCAGCCAAACAGTCTGAACAACCCTTTTTGACCCTCCGACTGAACTCTTTTCAGCTCGGCTAAACATGCTCAGACCATTACAGAACATCTTTTCTCGTATCATTGCCGATCTCCCAAACTATCGGAGCACTAGTGCTCGGAAGGGACAGTCCACCATTTTTAGACCCTTAGCTTGAGAGCTCGACTATGTATCCAGTAAATTGGGCATTTAGCCATAACACCTTATAATCACCTTAGTAATAGTTTCGATCAGTCTTAGTGTCCGAAGCACCCTTTCCCGCACTGCCATAGTTCAACAGTAGCCATGCTGACTGCTCGGCAGAACATTTCGTTCCTTAGAGCTCCATCCACCGGTGTTTGGATGAGCCTCAGACTAAACCAGAAATTAAATCAGTAGACCTTAACCCAATATTATAAATCATTTCGACTGATCAAACAATCCGAACCACAAACTCCCGAACTGCCAGAGTTGCAATTGTTCCTTCGGCAGCTCGGCAATAGACCTTTCAGTCCAGTAACCGTTCGGCTAAAGGCCATCACTAGGAATTTCGGCTGAAGTACTACTTCGGCAGAAAGCCCAGACCTCCGAATACCTAGGCCTCCGGCCAGAAGCCAAGATTCGGCCAGAAGTTCGGTTCGGCAGAACTATTTTGGCTAGAAATTTATAAGTTTCATGTTTGACAGATCCAAGCCAACCATCACCTTAGGATCAAGAAAAGGGAAAACCCTACTACTTTCAGATGAATCTCTATATACCATACTTACTCATATTTTATAAAGTGGTCATTTCCTTTACAAAAATATGATTATGGTTAATGAACCTTGAACATCACTATATTATTACTGGTTTTGAGAAAATAAAATATGGCACCGACTCTCTCTTTTCACATGGACAAAATGGTCGATTTTGAACGACAGGAATTATAATTCTTGTATAAAAAAACAAAACTGAAATCGAGATGAAACAGAATAAAATGATCATGCGGCAAAGGCCCGACTATAGTATTGAATGTGATAATGAAAAGCCTACGGGCAGGATCCTTAAGCGCAAAAGACACTAATGCCACTAGGGGCAGGTAGCCCTGGTGATGCCACTAGGGGCGGTTAGCCCTTGGTGAAGCACTAGGAGTGGTTAACCCTTGGTGAAATGTTGAGATGATTACTAGGGGCGGTTAGCCCTTGGTACAAGAAAAGAAGAATGAAAATACAATAATACAGTGCAGGTTATGCCAGAGATGAAACAATGCTACTTAGGCCATGGGACATTCTGTTACTGAACTGTTTTATGATTGAAAACTGCTAGTACATGAAACTTGTAATATGTTATATATTGATTCATTCTTGCTTTGGCTTATGCGTTTTATAAAACCATTTCAGGGCATATCGAGGAGTAGCTTTGGAGCAGCTTAGTTGTTTTAAAAACTTTATATCTTTTTTCCTGATATATAGGCCTTTTGAGCCTATGATGATATAATCTTAATGTTCTAATGGAAACTTTATGCACTGCTCTAGATTATTCACTCGCTTCCGCATTATTATATTTGTTGTATGGAATTTCTCAACTCTTATATCTTCGGCCTTTGCGAGCTTGCTCGTTGGCCGGTCATGGATTCATTCCAAGATTAAGATGGGTCACGACAGCAGTGGTATCAGAGCCTGAGTTGTTGAATTCCAGAACAAATCTAGAGCTAGGAAGCAAGGTACACACATTTCAGAAAACAAGTGTTAAGCGTACAATGAACTCCCGAAGGAAACGGACGCTAATATAGAAAAATTTCTTATACTATGAGTTTTTTAGCCATGTCTAGTAGCGAATCCGACTCCTCCAGCGATAATGGATACTCAAGCGATGATTCTTATGGCCGTCACGAGATAGGACCCCAAAGAGTGTTGCCACTAGAGGATGAGATCCTACATGACCATCTCCACACTGATGCAACCAACTTAGCAACAGGCACCATAGCCCAACTTGTAATGAGAGCAATTAATCATACATAGGCGCGGGTTCGAGCACTCATCGAGTACCACCTACGACTTAAAGAGGAATCGTGCATTCTGGCACTAAGACTATCCGGTGATAGAGTTTTCAAGAAATTCGAGGGATAATGACATACTATATCAACAACTACGAAGCCCTTCAAGAGGATGGCATATTGCAGGAACAAGCCCCCGAGGAAGATCCACCGGACGAAGAAATGAACGATGAAATGCCCGAGGAAGAAGAAAATCTCGACGCAGACCTACAGCCAGGAGAGGGTTTGGTCGACGAACCTCTCAATTTTGATGAGGATTTTGATAGAGATATCGAGGAGGACCTCGTGGTAGTCCATCAAGAATGGACTTACCCTTCTTACGATTGGCCTAGCGACTCAGACAATAAGTGATAGCATAGTAGTAGAAATATCTGGAGTATTTTGTCGTATGTCCGGTCACACTCATGCATCTTGTTTCTGAAGAGTATCTTTTGCAGTATGTTTAACAAATAAATTTCACTTATCGTTTCTAACTATAAATCTTCTCGATTACCAGAATGGTTAATACCTGCACGAATGGTCAAGGGAATCGACAGGGACATTCAGAGATCACAGAGCTCTGAGATATGGTACGAACGTTAGCTAGAGTCGTTCAAGCACAACACGAGACGATCGAGCAAATGCATCAACGACCTGCAAATGAGCTGCAAATTTCTCGAGAAGATGAAATAGTTGATCCGGCTCAACAAATTACTAACGTAGCAGCAGTGAAAGAGTTTATTAAACTCAAACCCCCAACTTTTCCCGGAGGTATGGACCCGGTCAAAGCAAATTAATGGGTCGCGAAAATGGAGAAGAATTTTCGTCTTCTTCGATGTACGGACTTGCAGAAGGTCAGAATTGGAACCTACCTCCTCGTAGGTGAAGCCAATTGATGGTGGAACCTGAAGAGCATCGCCAAACCCAACATGACTTGGGAAAGATTTCTGGAGATATTCCGAGAAAAGTTCATGCCCCGCGCAATGCAGAACGTGAAGCGCATAGAGTTCGAGAACTTGAAGCAATAAGGAATCATAACGGTCGTGGACTATGAAGACGAGTTCACTAACCTTGCTGTCTACGCACACTACTTGGTGGCTAGTGATGAGATCAAGGCCCAAAATTTTGAAGAAGGGCTTAAGCATGAAATCTGAAAAAATGGTCCACCCCTTCCAACTACCAATATACTATGAGGTTCTGGATAGAGCAATCCTAGTAAAGAAAGATGTGGATGAAACAATACAGTTCAATGAAAGAAAGAGAAACTAGAATCAAAGAGGGCCGAGTCACTACAAGAAAGCAAATTTTGGGAGAAATCAACGAGGGAACCCGAGAAGGGAGAAGTCGCACCAAGGAAGACTAAGACTGCCCTGTCCCAAATGCGGGAAGAATCACGGAGGAGAATGATGGGACAGAGAACCACTCAAATGTTATGGATGTGGTAAAGAAGGACACTTCAAGAGCAACTATCCTAACATAGCCACCGGAGCAAACACTGTGCAAATTGGAGGCCAACAAAACAACGTTGACAATCAAGGGAACCGGAATCAGAGGCAAGGAAGAGATTTTGCGCTTGTTCCAGAAGATCCGAGGAATGACGAAGGGATCGTGGCAGGTAGAATTCATATCTGCGATCTCCATACTTATGCATTATTCGATTCAGGATCCATGCATTCGTTTATTTCTAAATTCCACGCCGAGAAAATTCACAAGAATCCCGAACCATTAAACTTCGATCTATTTGTGTCCCAACCCATGAGTAAAGGGGTTTTATGCTCAACAGTTCTCCAGAACTGTGAGGCTCATATCGGATAAGTACCAATGCTTATAGACTTGATACCTTTAGCCATGGCAAATTTCGACGTAATAATCGGCATTAATTGGCTATCTAAGTTTAAATCAAAAATCGACTGTGCTATGAAGCTTATCACCTTCACAGAATTCGAAGGTAGGGAGTCCAGACTCCGAGGAGAAAATATTTCCTCACCACCTTGTTTCGTTTTAGTATTGAAAGCCCGGTGACTTTTGCAGAAAGGTTGCCAGGGGTATTTGTGTAGTATCTTTATAGCTTTAATAAATCAACCCTCTGTAGGCGATATTCCAATAGTCCGGGAGTTCTCCGATGTATTTTCTTAAGAACTGTCTGGAATGCCCATTAATCGAGAAATCGATTTCTCCATCGATATCATGCACAGAGCTCAACCAGTGTCGAAGACCCCCTATCGAATGGCACCAATGGAGCTCAAAGAGTTAAAGACGCAACTACAAGATTTGGTGGATAAGAGCTTTATACGACCTAGTTCATCACCATGGGGAGCACCGGTCCTGTTTATGAAAAATAAAGACGAAACTATACGGCTATGCATTGACTACGAAGAGCTGAACAAGATTATCATCAAGAACAAATATCCGTTACCGAGAATTGATGATTTGTTCGACCAACTGCAAGGAGTCTGAGTGTTTTCAAAGATTGATCTCCGTTCAGGTTATCATCAACTTAAAGTCAAGGCAGAAGACATAGAGAAGACTACTTTTCGCACTAGATATGGCCACTACGAATTCCTAGTTATTCCATTCGGAGTAACAAATGCACCGGCAGTATTCATGGATCTTATGAATCGAAACTTTGTCAACTACCTCGACGATTTCGTAATCGTATTCATCGACGACATCCTCGTATATTCAAAGAGTGAAGAGCAGCATGCACTTCATTTGGTAACAGTACTTCAAACACTATGAGAGAAGAAACATTATGCTAAGTTCAACAAATGTGAATTTTGGCTCAAAAGCGTTCATTTCCTTGGTCACATCATCAGCAAAGATGGAATTTCAGTAGATTCCCAGAAGATAGAAGTTGTCGCCAATTGGCCTGACCCTACCTCAGTAATAGAAGTTCGCAGCTTTCTAGGACTTGCAGGATACTACCGATGCTTTGTCAAGGACTTCTCAAAGATTTTTGTTCCAATGACAGAGCTCACACGGAAAGAATAACCCTTCATCTGGACCCAAGAACGTGACGAATGCTTCCAAGAATTGAAGAAAATACTTACTTCCGCACCCATGCTAGCTTTGCCCAAATGAGAAGAAGATTTTGCAACTTACAGCGATGCATCACACAAAGGGCTAGGATGTGTTTTGATGCAAAAAGGAAAGGTTATCTCCTATGCCTCGCGACAACTGAAGCCACATGAGAAAAACTACCATATGCACGATCTAGAGTTTGTAGTAGTAATTTTCGCACTGAAGTTATGGCACCACTATCTGTACGGAATCACTTGCGACATCTTCACTGATCACAAGAGCTTGAAGTACATCTTCACCCATAAGGAGATGAACCTCAGACAACGTCGATGGTTGGAACTCATGAAGGACTATGATCTAAACAATCAATATCATCCAGCAAAAATCAATGTGGTAGTAGACGCACTCAGCAGGAAAGAAGAACAACCATACTTAGCCCATCTCTCAACTTTCACCATTAACCCCGTCAACATAGAAGAAACCAAAGCATCCCAGAAAAGCGATTCCAAGCTACGGAAATTTTTTGAAAGCACCGAAAGCGATCCAGATGAAGAATTCACCACCCGCAACGGTCTACTCAGATTTTGCAATCGCATATGTATCCCCGATCAAGAAGATGTCAAGCGAAGGATCATGGACAACAACCACAGATCGAGATTTGTAATCCGTCCAGGACAAGCAAATATGTATCAAGACTTGAACAAAACATATTGGTGGATGGGAATGTAATGAGATATCCAAGACTACGTCAGTCGATGCCTTCAATTCCAACAAGTGAAAGCTATCCGATAGAAGCCAGCAGGACTACTCCAACCGCTACCTATTTTAAAATGGAAATGGGAAGACATCACGATGGATTATGTCATTGGATTTCTACGATTAGCCAAAGGCAACAACGCGATATGGGTCATAGTCGATTGATTGACCAAGACAACTCACTTCATACCAATCAAGAACACTTACTTGGTGGACCAAATGGCTGCCACTTATGTACGAGAGGTCATTCGATTGCATGGAATGCCAGTATCTATCACCTCCGACCGAGATCCACGATTTGTGTCACGATTTTGGAAAGCATTCCAAAAAGTAATGGGAACGACGCTCAACTACAACATGTCTTTTCACCCACAAACGGATGGACAATCCGAGAGGATGATTCAAACTTTAGAAGATCTACTTCGAGCATGTGCATTGGAATTCCAAGGGAGATGGTAAGAGCACCAACCATTGTTAGAGTTCGCTTACAACAATAGTCATCAGGCAAGTATTATAATGTCACCATTCAAAGGCTTATACTGAAGGAGATGCAGATCACCTTTATGCTGGACATAAGTCGGGGAGACGGAACTCACTGGACCAGAAATTGTACAAGAAACCACGGAAAAGATCAAACTAATTCAAGAACGATTAAAGACATCACATGATCATCAGAAGAGTTATGAGGATGCACAATGAAGGGAACTTGAATTCAAAGAAGACGACAAAGTATTTCTGAAGGTATCTCCCATGAAAGGAGTCATCAGATTTGGGAAAAGAGGGAAATTGAATCCACGCTACATCAGACCATTCGAGATCCTTGAGAAGATAGGACCCGTAGCTTACCGCCTAGCACTCACTCCGAAATTGGCTAATGTCCACAATGTCTTTCACATATTTATGCTTCGACAATATATTCTAGATCCATCCCATGTGCTAACCCACCAGTCGAGATCCAGAGGAATCTATCCTATGAAGAATGGCCAGTCAGAACTTTGGATCGACAGGAGAAGCGACTCAAGAACAAAACCATCCCGCTAGTAAAGGTCTGGTGAGAGAATCAATCCGGAAACGAAGCCACTTGGGAAAAAGAGAGCGATATGTTTCAGAAGTATCCGCAACTATTCACATAAGGTATACCTCCTATTTAAATTACGCTCGGTATTTCGTTACTTCTTGCCTAAAGTTTTAGGACCAAACTTCTATAAGTTGGGGAGGATGTGAAACCCTGATCCTAAGAATTTATTTAAAAATATTTATTTCCGAATTATGGGAATTTATTTGCTAAAACAAAATAAAACCCAAGACTAAGATCCGGCCTCAAGTACCCTACGGATAGTAGAGTCCGGCACAGTAGAGCTCCGGCCATAGAAAGCTTCACCCTTCGGCCGAAGCTAGAGAACCCGAGCAGCCGAACTGTTAGGCGGCCGTTTTGCCGAAACAGCCGCACTGCCGAACACGTAGGACAAGACCTTTGGTTATACTTCTCCTTCGGACAGAATGGACAAAAGAAAAGACCCAGACCCGACAAAAAGTAAGGGAATCTATGCAAAAGCTGAGAACCCCGAGATTCTCGACAAAAAGCTGCCGCCTATCAGGAATCCTGCTGAAAAGCTGAATAGAATATCGGTTGGTCAACCAACACCATGTCTGGACAAACGGCATGCAGCTAAAAGCTGCAACAGCCAGAACATCAGGTGGGTGACGCCCACTAGTCGGTCGCAGGCCCATTTTGGCGCCAAATCGAGATTCCCCTCATGCCTATATATAGAGACTTCCCCTTCCTCCAAACTTCACACCAAACTCCCTTCAGAGCTTATACTCTCCATTTCTTTCTCTCTAAAAGACTTATTAGAGCACCCCTCTGTTCGGCAACTTCGCCGATCGGCCAAGACATAAAGTCCTTACTTGTACAATCATTGGGTGAAGTATTCCCACACCCTCAGTGTTCGACAATACTTAGCCGCACACCACTCACTTAGGGGATCCTTCCAAAAGTCCTTGACGTTCTTTCTGTCCGGAAGAACTGTAGACTTCTGAACACTTGTTCACTTTGGCAAAACTCAGATCTGCACTCAGCACCCTCCAGTAGGAATCGATTGGATGACTCCATCTTCGATCAGAAGGTACATTTCTAAATATTGGGCCTTCGGCCATACCACTTGTTCGACAAAAGCCATTGACAGACTCATTCTGAGCCTAGCCGCACAGCCATTAACCAAATTACTTCACTTCCTCTGTGCGGCAACCTTGTCTCAACTCGGCAGAAATGCCAAGTGCTCAGCGCTCAGCCAGACAGTCCGAACAACCCTTTTTGACCATCCGGTTGAACTCTTTTCAGCTCGGCTAAACATACTCGGACCATTCTAGAATGTCTTTTCTTGTATCATTGCCGATCTCCCAAACTGCTGGACACTAGTGCTCAGAAGGGACAGTCCACCATTTTTAGACTCTTATCTTGAGAGCTTGACTATATATCTTGTAAATTGGACATTTAGCCATAACACCTTATAGTCACCTTAGTAATAGTTTCGACCAGTCTTAGCGTCTGAAGCACCCTTTCCCGTACTGCCATAGTTCAACAATAGCCATGCTGACTGCTCGACAGAACATTGTGTTCCTTAGAGCTCCGGCCACCAGTGTCCGACTGAGCCTCAGACTAAACCAAAAATGAAATCAATAGACCTTAACCCAATATTATAAATCATTTCGACTGATCAAACAATCCAAACCACACTCCTGAACTGCTAGAGTTGCATTTGTTCCTTCGATAGCTCGGCAATAGACTGTTCCGTCTAGTAACCCTCCGACTAAAGGCCATCAGGAGGAAATTTGGCTAAAGTACTGCTTCGGCAGAAAGCCCAGACCTCCGGACACCTAGGCCTCTGGCCATAAACCAAGCTTCGGCCAGAATTTCGGTTTGGAAGAACTATTTTGGCTAGAAATTTATAAGTTTCATGTTTGACAGATCCAACCAAGCATCACCTTAGGATCAAGAATATGGAAAACCCTACTACTTTCAGGTGAATCTCTACCATATGTACTCGTATTTTATAAAGTGGTCATTTCCATTACAAAAGTATGATTATGGTTAATGAACCTTGAACATCACTATGTTATTACTGGTTTTAAGAAAATAAAATATGGCACCGACTCTCTCTTTTCACATAGACAAAACGATCGATTTCGAACGATAGGAATTATAATTCTTTTATAAGAAAACCAAACCGAAATGGATATGAAATGGAATAAAATGATCATGCGGCAATGGCCCAACTATAGTATTGAATGTGATGATGAAAAGTCTATGGGCAGGATCCTTAAGCGCAAAAGACGCTAAATCCACTAGGGGCAGGTAGCCTTGGTGATGCCACTAGGGGCAGTTAGCCCTTGGTGAAGCACTAGGAGCGGTTCACCCTTGGTGAAATGTTGAGATGATTACTAGGGGCGGTTAGCCCTTGGTACAAGAAAAGAAAGGATGAAAATACAATAATACAGTGCAGGTTATACCAGAGATGAAACAATGCTACTTAGGCCATGGGCCATTCTGTTACTAAACTGTTTTATGATTAAAAACTGCTAGTCCATGAAACTTGTAATATGTTATATATTGATTCATTCTAGCTTTGGCTTATGCGTTTTATAAAACCATTTCAGGTCATATCGAGGAGTAGCTTTGGAGCAGCTTAGTTGTTTTAAAAATTTTATATATCTTTTCCTAATGTATAGGCCTTTTGAGCCTACAATGATGTAATCCTAATGTTCTAATGGAAAATTTATGCACTACTCTGGATTGTTCATTCGCTTCTGCATTATTATATTTGTTGTATGGAATTTCTCAACTCTTGTATCTTAGGCCTTTGCGAGCTTGCTCGTTGGCCGATCATGGATATACTAGATGCACTAGGCAACCAAGAGGGGGGGTGAATTGGTTTATTAACTAAAATGTCCAAATAAAAATTTCTTTCTAAGTAAAGACTAATTTAGGCAAATTAGTGTGGAAGTACAACTATTCAAAGTGTAATAAATATCACAAGTACAAATATGAATCTAATTAAAGCACCAAGTGAATTCCTTTCATTACACCTCCGTTTCTTGGGGTTCTAATACCAAGAGGTCGAGGTTTCCGGTTTTCAAGTGGTTCTAAATATTTAGATAGATAAAGATACTTTGATATTATAATTACAAGCACGGTGAATAGTAAAGTAAAAATGGAAAAGTTTGCTCAATATGTAAGGGCAAGGAAAGTAAAGAAGTAAAGGCAATGACACAATGATTTTATAGTGATTCGGTTAGGGATTGTCCAAGTCCCTAACTTTACATCCACTTCTCTTACCAATAAGTAAGAGTTCTACTAATACCTTTACAACTTTAGAGTAGTTTTCAAACCCATACAATGTTGAGCAATTTCCCAAGGCTTCTCAAACCTTCCTTGATGAGCTACTTCTCAAGGTGGCTCCCACCTTTCCAACTTTGAGCTTCTTCAAAGGAGGCTCCCTCCTTGTGACGCTTCAATGGTGTTCACAAACCGTTTGCAAGTTATTCCTTCTCCTAGGCTTGAACTTTACTTCAATGCTTGATCTTCAAATCTTCTTGCAAGCTTCTTACAAAGCTTGACTTCAAGTGTGAGCACAAGATGGTAGTATATTAAGCAAGACAAACCCTTGCTCTAGCCAATGAAATTTTATCTCTCAAATGATATTACAATGTATCACAACTAACTATCTCTCAAGAAAATTACAAAGTTACAAGATTATGAGAGAAAGAGAGTATTTATAAGCTTGAGGGAGAGAGGTATGAATATACAACTTGTAGGAGCAATCTCTGGCATTTTCAGGGACCCCCAAGCATGTTTATATTGCTCTCAATCCAAAACTAGTCGTTTATAGCCATTGGGTGGCATTGCTGTAAATACCTGTAACTTAAAAATTGAATTCTGCACATTTTTACAAAGGCCGGTATGGCACCGGTATGCAACCGATATGCCGGCCGGTATACCGACCGGTATGCCGGTTAGTGTAAAAAGTGATCCTTTGAAATTGGCCAACCTACTGGTCGATTTTAACAAAATCCGGTATGGGAACCGGTATGCCGACCGGCATACCGCCCGGTATGCCGGTTTGCGTACCGGTTAGGCAAATCTTTGGAAAATTGAAAGGGAAAGCCCAATAAGACTAAGGGAGGTCAAAATAAATTCATTCAAGATTTATATACTGTATAAGTTTCTTTTAAAAGGATTTATAACCATATAAAACATATAAGAAACTTATATTATAAATCTTATAAGATATAAAGTTCTTAGAAGAAATGTTTAAACAATGAATATAAGTCTAAGGGACTTTAAATGAATTCCAAGTAGTCCTAAGAGAGTTTAAAAGATGTTAACCATAGTGAATAGTCTCTAGGACTTAAGTATAAGAGTGATTTTGAAATTAAGCTCATAAATACTATTCTGGATTTAAATAGAGATTTAATCATTTAAATCATAGTTCAAGGAATTCTTAAAATCATTTTATAAATACTATATTTGTGTAAATAATGCACCATCAAAACATAGGGACAACAATCTCTCCCTTTTTGATGATGACACAAATATAGAGACAGTGAAGCATAAACATGATTTTAAAAACTTTTCATAAAACAAGAAAATCTCCCCTATGTATATGAACATAGATAACA
>NMUG010007305.1:0-12129 GCA_002855965.1 Monotropa hypopitys
ATTCTAATTGATTCAAGAAATTCTAATTGATTCAAGAAATTCTAATTGATTCAAGAAATTCAATCAATATATATGAAAATTCAATTTTAATTAATTGTTTAAATGATTAATAATAATTAATAACATTATCAAAAATATCTAGGGCCAACAAAAAGTATGCCAGTGTCATTCCACTTTATGTTGCTTACCACTTTTAGATATACTTTCCATCACATTCTTATTCCAAAGGGTGACATATATTTGCATCATAAAACTCTCTAGTATGCCCAACATGAATGCTAATCACAATAATCATGTAAGCACAATAAGCATGCTCTCATACAATATCAAAATGATAATCAAGTAATTTAGGTAAAACATGTTTGCACGTAATCCAACAAGATAACAAGTAAGCATGAAATAAATCAAGGTCCACCAAAATTCAACTAATTCGAGTAAGCATACTTGGACGTAATCCACCAAGTAAAACATTTAACCATGCATTGTTACAACATCTAACTAAATGTCAAGTAATCCAAGTATAACATGGTTTCACATATATCCAACAATTAAGGCACTTAAGAGAAACATGTTCACATAGTTACATGTGTCAAGGAACATGTATAGAAAGGTATCTACATACTCACCGAATGTGCGTGAAGTCGTCAAACAGGGTTTACTTCACAGCCGTAGAAGGTCCTGGCATCTCACCTATTCTGATATTAAATTAGAATGATAAACTTATTAACTTACCAAGTAATATTTTAAGAATTCTTAACACTTGGTTTAATTCATTAAGATCTCTATAAGACTTACAAACCTTCATTAAAATTCCTCAAACAAGACTAAACCAATCCTTCAATAAAATGAGGCTTAAATAACTTGTATTTATCTACATCTAAATTGTCCTCAAGAACCATAACTCAAATCCTAAAATTCTAACTTAGTTTCCAAGTAAGCCCTCTTTGCACTGGTGCACCAATATTGTCAACCAGTGCAACTAAACCCAGGTTTCCCCGAAAGGGTTTGTGCACCAGTGCACAAGAAACATTCAACCGGTGTAACCAAACCAGAAACTCCCTATATCGGTTCAACCACTCTTTCAACTGACGCAACACAACCAGCACCTTCAACACACTTCCCCTACACCAGTACACAAAACATGTCAACCGGTAGAGCACAACCAGAATTCCCCTACACCGGTTCAACCAAAACCTCAACTGGTGCAACTCAACCAGAATTCCCATGCATCAGTTCAACCAAATCCTCAACCGGTGCACGAGAACCAGAATCTCGTTTTCTCTCCTTCAAACTCTAAAAATGAACCCTGTGACGAAATACTTCGATTTGAACGTCTCCCACTCAAATTTCCTCAAATCTTACGCATATTAGATCATTACCTAACCCTTAGGATTGACATACTCTAATTTGGGACTCAATAAACATCAAAAACCCATTTAGATCTAGGTTTTCCCCCATGGAGTTATTATGAACGTCTACTCCACATATTCTCAGTTTTCTCTTCAAATACACCCATGATTGCAAAAAAATATGAAAGGGTACATACCTCAATGATCTAGTACTTGATTTCCCTTTAGACTTCCAAGCACAATCCCCCTTCTCTCAAGCTTTCATCTCTCTCTCTCTCTCTATCTCTATCTTTGAGAGGCACAAGAACAATAATGGGCTAGGGTTACTTCCTCCCATAAATTAGATTTTTGTCCCATTTTATCCATTTGCCCTTTCTAAATACACCTATTTACTAGTTTGCCATCCATATATGCACTCCAACCCTCTTATACTAACTTTTAACCTTTTAATTAACCTAAAAAACACACTAATACTCATATTCTCCCCCACCATGACTAATGTTTTAATTATTCTCTTAATTAATTTAAATTTATAGATTTTAAAGAGACGGATGTGACATTATGCATTTAAGGTATCATATCACACTCACCGACATCGGTAAATAGTGGTTACGAACAATATCATCACACCTCTAGAGCACTTGACTTATTACTTGTACACATCTCAACTCATCAATATCGTCCTTCAATACTGAATTGAAATGAATCAATGCATATCATGCATTCTATGTTCAATTATTAATTTACCTCTTTATCAAATCTTATATAAAATATTACAGTTACTAAGCTCAACATAGTTTAACATAAGCTGAGACCACTTAAAATAATTTAGTTTTAGAATCATCAAGACTTTTTAAAATTCTCAATAGAACCTCACTTTATTGGTACAACTTCATCATGTACTGGTACCAAGCTCCTACTACCGGTAGTAACGTACCTAGGTATCAGTAATACATACAATATACTTAGTCACAGAATGCTCATGTACTACTACAACCCATGTCAGTATTGGTACTAACTGTATTTTAGATTTCATAAAAAGGTCTGGGTACTGGTATAATCAACCCTAGTACCAGTACATGAAGGTCAATTTTGTGATTTCACTTAAAAACCTCTAATTCGATCAACGCAACCCAAATTTTCCCTCAATCAAAATTCATATGAAGTTTTTAGTAACTAAAGCCTCAAGTTTGGTTCTTAATTCTAGCTTTCATGAATTATAAGAGTTGAATTTAAAATCATCTACAACCATATGAAAATCCTTCAAACCCCAATTTTCTTCCATGAAAACCCAGATTTTTATCGTGAAATCCAACTTAATCCTCAATCTTTACATGTATCTATAGATTTATATAAAATCTTAAGAGAAAAAACTTACCAATTCTATGTCTCAATTACAATATCCTGCAAAATCTCTTCAATAACTCCCTTTCCCTTCTCTCTCTCTCTCTCTCTCTTTAATTCTTTCTTATTTCGGTGGAAATGGGACAAATTGTTCAAAGTCAGCCACAATAACGATGATTTCCACTAAGTCTATCATCACACGTTCTCAGACCATAGTAATTATAGAATACCCTCAGACTTGCATTTTATACATGCGTTATACTAAACCGACATTGCACCCTCACTGTTAAACACATTTAATGTAACACCCATCCCAGATAAATTATATTTTTAATTATTAAAAATATATCCAAAAAATATTTTAAGAGATTCAAAAAAATAAATGGTGTTGTTGGATTTTTTTTGTGATTTTGGAGTTAAATATGACATTTAATTATAAAAGAATTATACAAGTCATTTTGAATTGTGGGGTGGCAAGTAAGGGTAAAAAGAGTTATGAGTGAGGGACAATATGGTAAAACTCCCTAAAAATCTGATTAGGGTTATTTATAAGGAGTTTTTAGCCCATTAGGGTTGATACAACTCCTTTGGGTGCTCTAGAGGGTGGCTAGAGAGAATTAGTGGAAGAGGTTTGAGAAATCCTCCAAAATCAAACCTTAGATCAAGGTTTTGGAAGAATAATCCTTCATAGAAGTTGTTTACCACATCATCAAGGTAGATTTTGGTCTTTTAGATCAAGGTTTCGGATTTAATTTGGTCTAGATCTGAGTTTTTACACTAATCGTAATTAGTGACTGTTTAAAGTGTTTTTGTTGCAAAATCATGATTTTGATTGAGTTAGAGTGGGTTTTTAATGCTCAAATTTGAATATAATATAAACATAGATGTGTACAACATCTTATGATACTTGTTTGCTCTGATTTATGTGTTAAATATCAATCTAGATGTGATGTAATTAAGAAAAATCGAAGTTAGTTTAAGCAGTTTTTTTGGATTCTGCCTTCTGCTGTGCGAACCGGTAGACCGGCCGGTATACCGGGCGGTATGCCGGCTGTTTACCGGCTGCATACCGGTTGGACTTTTTGCCCCAAAAATCAAGTATTTGCGATATGTCTCTTCATATATCTTATAGATCATAATCTGTAGAGCACTTTTGATGTTATAAGTTTCTGGAAATAATGTCGTTAAGGTATTGAAATCATCGTTGGAAAATAGGATAAAAATCTGTTAAAACTGTGATTTTTCTGAAGAACCGGCATGCCAGCCGGCATGCCGGGCGGTATGCCGCTTGCATACCGGCTTGCTACCGGTCAGTGTAATTTTTGACAAAAAATTATGTTTGTTTAAAAAAATGTTTTGGAAGATAAAATTAATCTGAAATTCTGTAAATTCTGAAAAATAGTCAGATTGTTTAATTTTTTTATCTTCTGTTATCAGTATTGAGATATTTGCGATGTTGAGAATCTGATTTGTTATCCTTGTTTTCAGAAGATAATTCGAGGTGGTCCAATCCATCCTCGTCAAAGAAACCTGCCTAAAAGTTATCTGTGAGTGTGCTATTTTATTTTAAGTTCTGTGGATTTTTCCTGTTTCTTATCTGTGTAGTTTCTGTGAATTTTCGAGTAGTTTCAATTACATGAGTTTTATACCTGTCGTGCCTGTTTCTAGTAGTTTCTGATATCTGTTCTGTCTGTTCTGCTGTATATGGAATACCTAGAATCTTGCTAGGACTGTACGAGACACTTTCTGTACTTCAGGAAATTCTGATAATCTGATATTTCTGTGATCTGTTAAATTTGAAAAAATCTGGCATTCTGACACCTATAAAGGTTAAATAGGGATTCGGGGTCCTGTGCCTCATTAGCCGGTGGACGTGTGGTTCTGGGCATACAAATGTCGTTACCCTTGCAAGGTGATATATCGCGGGGTTGCATTGATACCTCGGATATATTACGGAGTAGTATATCGCACCATTGCGTTGATATGTCGGGTATACTACGTAGAAAAGTGAAACATAATTTCTGTGGTAAATAAAATCTGTAGCAAGGTGTGTGTGACACCTAGGACTCACAAAATGACCCTCTGTACTTATATTACTTTTCTGTTGTTCCTTGTTGCGTTTTCTGTGGTAGATCTTCTGTTTTGCTATGTTCAGTGTGTTTAGTATACTTTGTTGTTCTGTTTTACTTCAGTTTCCTAATATCTGCATCTGTTTTAGTTTATTTTTATTTGACGCAGTACTTCTAGTAAGCTAACACATTCCTGCACTTTGTATATGTATGGGCATTGGTCGAAGTGCAGATCTGAATAGCTGAGCAGTCTGGTCCACTACTTTGGAGTTTAGCTGGAGGAGTTTGGGTAGCTGCGCAGTTCTCTTCAGTTGTTCTGGTTGTTTACTTTTAGTTGTTAGCAGAGTTTGTTTCTGTTAGTAGTAGAGTCTGTTCTGTTACTTCGTTGGTTACTTCTGTTTTGTTAGAGACTAGATCAGTGTGTCTGCTGAGTTGAGTTTTTATTTTCTGTTAAGCAGTACTTTGGGATTTTCTGCAGATTTATTTATTTAATCATGCATTTCCATTTAGTATATCTGCTTCTGTCTCTGTTCTGTTTTCTGCTCTGTTTGTTTCTGTTTTTAGTAACGTTGTCGGGTCCGCTGGATCATTAAATTGGTCCTCGCGGGACGGGGCGTTACAGTTTGGTATCAGAGCATAGGTTTATAGATTCTCGGAGTATGGATGGATAGAGTTGAGAATTGTGTACGGTCAATGATTACCCTTAGGTCTGATTAGAAGATCGCCTAGCTAACGTATCTTCTCGTCAGAAGTTGGGCGAATCAGCGATTATGCATGGTTACTCTTAGGATTCTGTAGAGTCGTAGTGGACCGTAGGATGTTAGAGAGTCGCATGCATTCATGGACTAACGCTAACGGTTTTAGCTAACAATTGTTTGTGATGGTTGTCTGTGATTTAAAGTTCAGGGAAAAATCTTATGGATCATCATTCCGAGGGACAATCCAGTGCTGGGGAAGTAAATCAACCACAGGTTACGGGGGTACAGAGAGCAGAAGGGGACATGGATCGTTTGGTTGCAGCTCTGACCAATTTTGCAAATCATCAAGCAGCAGAGTTGGGGGGACCAGTTTCACTATATGAAAAGTTTAAAAGATTGCATCCGACAGAGTTTGAGGGCACTACTGACCCGAGTGTGGCAGAAAAATGGCTGAAGGGAATTCAGAGAGTTTTCAAGATTTTGGAAGTGACAGATGAGTAGAAGGTGAGGTTAGCTTCTTTCAGTCTAGCAAGGGAAACTTTGATTTGGTGGGAGAACTTCAGTCGATTGAGGACAGCACCGCTTCCAGGAGTGATACCAGAGGTCAGAGGCGTCATTACTTGGGCATGTTTGTCCAAGAGTTTCATGCACAGTATTATCCAGAGAGTTACCAGCTAGAGAGAGAGGAGGAGTTTGTTACATTCAAGCAGGGCAGTCATACAGTGACAGAGTATGAGGCCAGGTTTGCCTTTCTGTCTCGTTATGCGACAGATTTGGTAAACACAAATGAGAAGAGGTGCATGCACTTTAAGAATGGGTTGATACCACCCATTGCTACTAGGCTTACTGGGTACAGGGAGACTTCTTATGCAGATCTGATGGAGACAGCAAGGAAGATGGAGAAAGACATTGACGATCTGAGAGTATACAGGGAGGATGTGAAAAGAAGCAGAAGCAGTTTTTCGGGAAGAGGAGGAAACAGTGAATCAAGAGGCGTTGAGATGAGATCACAAGTTAGAAAAACTTCAGGGAGTCAAAGGCCGAGTGAGTCAGGTGCTGCTAGTAAACAAAGTGGATTTAGTCAGGGAAGTGTTCGAAGTCCGGCGATTGCAAAGCTTTATTACAGATTTGGTTCCACAGATCATTTGGTGAGGGACTGTCAAGTAAAGAAAATAGAGCCGAAAGGAGTGCAGTGTTATGGGTGCAAGGAGTATGGTCATATCAGACCACAGTGTCCGAAGAGAAATTTGTCAGCGGCTGGAACAATATCAAAAGAGGAAGTTAGAGCACCAGGAAGAGTCTTTGCACTAGTGGAGAATCCGGCTACATTGGAACTGGCGTCAGGTATCTGAAAATTTATTTCGTAATGTTATTTAGAATACCGTATTAGATTGTTAAAAATAACTTGGGAAATATGAATGCGAGGATGTGTGTGCTTATGCATGTGAGTGACCTCGATTTCGGGGACGAAATCTTTTTAAGTAGGGAAGAGTTGTAACACCCGTCCTGGATAAATTATATTTTTAATTATTAAAAATATATCCGAAAAATATTTTAAAAGATTCAAAAAAATAAATGGTGGTGTTGGTATTTTTTTGTGATTTTGGAGTTAAATATGACATTTAATTACAAAAGAATTATACAAAGTCATTTTGAATTGTGGGGTGGCAAGTAAGGGTAAAAAGAGTTATGGATGAGGGGCAATATGGTAAAACTCCCTAAAAATTTGATTAGGGTTATTTATAAGGAGTTTTTAGCCCATTAGGGTTGATACAACTCCTTTGGGTGCTCTAGAGGGTGGTTAGAGAGAATTAGTGGGAGAGGTTTGAGAAATCCTCCAAAATCAAACTTTAGATCAAGGTTTTGGGAGAATAATCTTTCATAGAAGTTGTTCACCACATCATCAAGGTAGATTTTGCTCTTTTAGATTTTTAATTTCGGATTTAATCTGGTCTAGATCTGAGTTTTTACACTAATCATAATTAGTGACTGTTTAAAGTGTTTTTGTTGAAAAATCATGATTTTGATTGAGTTAGAGTGGGTTTTTAATGCTCAAATTTGAATATAATATGAACATAGATGTGTACAACATCTTATGATACTTGTTTGCTCTGATTTATGTGTTAAATATCAATCTAGATGTGATGTAATTAAGAAAAATTGAAGTTGGTTTAAGAAGTTTTTTTTTGGATTCTGCCTTCTGCTGTGAGAACCGGTAGACCGGCCGGTATACCGGGCGGTATGCCGGCTGCCTACCGGCTACATACCGGTTGGACTTTTTGCCCCCAAAATCAAGTATTTAAGATATGTCTCTTTATATATCTTATAGATCATAATCTGTAGAGCACTTTTGATGTTATAAGTTTCTGGAAATAATGCCGTTAAGGTATTGAAATCATCGTTGGAAAATAGAATAAAAATCTGTTAAAACTGTGTTTTTTCTGAAGAACCGGCATGCCGGGCGGTATGCCGCTTGCATACCGGCTTGCTACCGGTCAGTGTAATTTTTGACAGAAAATTATGTTTGTTTAAAAAAATGTTTTGGAAGATAAAATTAATCTGAAATTCTGTAAATTCTGAAAAATAGTCAGATTGTTTAATTTTTTTATCTTCTGTTAGCAGTATTGAGATATTTGCGATGTTGAGAATCTGATTTGTTATCCTTGTTTTCAGGAGATAATTCGAGGTGGTCCAATCCATCCTCGTCAAAGAAACCTGCCTAAAAGTTATTTGTGAGTGTGCTAGTTTATTTTAAGTTCTGTGGATTTTTCCTGTTTCTTATCTGTGTAGTTTCTGTGAATTTTCGAGTAGTTTCAATTACATGAGTTTTATACCTGTCGTGCCTGTTTCTAGTAGTTTCTGATATCTGTTCTATCTGTTCTGCTGTATATGGAATACCTAGAATCTTGCTAGGACTGTACGAGACACTTTCTGTAATTCGGGAAATTCTGATAATCTGATATTTCTGTGATCTGTTAAGTCTGAAAAAATCTGGCATTCTGACACCTATAAAGGTTAAATAGGGATTCGGGGTCCTGTGCCTCATTGGTCGGTGGACGTGTGGTTCTGGGCATACAAATGCCGTTCGCAAGTGGTACCCTTGCAAGGTGATATATCGCGGGGTTGCGTTGATACCTCGGATATATTACGGAGTAGTATATCGCACCATTGCGTTGATATGTCGGGTATACTACGTAGAAAAGTGAAACATAATTTCTGTGGTAAATAAAATCTGTAGCAAGGTATGTGTGATGCCTAGCAGAGTCTGTTCTGTTACTTCGTTGGTTACTTCTGTTTTGTTAGAGACTAGATCAGTGTGTCTGTTGAGTTGAGTTTTTATTTTCTGTTAAGCAGTACTTTGGGATTTTATGCAGATTTATTTATTTAATCATGCATTTCCATTTAGTATATTTGCTTCTGTCTCTGTTCTGTTTTCTGCTCTGTCTGTTTCTGTTTTTAGTAACGTTGCCGGGTCTGCTGGATCATTAAATTGGTCCTCACGGGACGGGGCGTTACATTTAATAGCTGTACGGAAATTATTCTGACACGCCGATACATCCAACCACAATTGTGGCCAAATTACTGTGAAATGAATTTTACAAATTCGAACATTTTAATATTTTTAAAAAATAATTTAATTACACATGGGTGTTATAGTGAGGGTCTGAGAGTGAGAGTGGAAGAGAAAGAAAGAGAGAATGAGCGATAGAGATCACTCATTGGTGATGATGACAATGATTTGTGAGGACCTAAAATTTCCTTAGATTATTTTTGGCATTATGTTGACATTATTTTAGTAAGTCGTTAACATGGTAGTTATTAAAATAATTTAAATTGATCTTGGTATTATAAAAAATGGTTATTTTCATTGTGGCATGTTTGTGAAAATTAATTTTTGTTATTGATGTGGCACATTGTGAGTCTTCTGAAAATCTATATTGATTCTTAATTTTCAATGGGTGTGTGATGAATTTTTGTATGGAAATCTTTTTCTTGTATTATCATTTTGGTCCAACCTCCGCACCAACTTTCTAAGAGTTAACATGGATGTCTATGTTACATTAAAATAGCTTGAGGGATCATATTTAAAAAGGTGATATTTTGGATTTTAGGATTGTGCATGATAGGAAGAGTTGACTTTTTATCTATTTAGATTTAGCTTCTTTAGGGCTCACCATTGATTTGATTTCAAATGAGGGGTATTTTGTTATTTACTTGTAATGTATTAAGTTTTAATGGAATGTAAATAAGTTGTGGTTGGTGATTGTGTTGGTTGCAGGAGAATGAGAGTTGCAATATAAGAGAAATAGGATTTTTAAAAATCACTCGAGCGGTTTGAAAACTGGTTGAGTGATTTTGTCAGGATAGAAGTCCTATTTTGTAATTTAAAATCTAAAAACACATCATTTCTCAATTTTATTTCTCTCTTTCTCCACTCTAAACTCTGAAAATATACTTATCCTCTCTCCATTCTCTCTAAAATCCACCATTGTTGGCCAAGATTTGGACTTCCATCCTTCACAAAAGTTGTAGATTGTCTTAAAGGCTTTTCTCTCATACCTCCATTGTACTTATCTCAAGCTTTTGGAAGTTAGGTTTTTCTTTAAAACCCATTGAGGTATTTTTTTATTCTCCATTTATATATCTATGTTGTAGAACAAGAACCCTAACTTTTAGATGACAAATTTCTAGTATCCAAGATTAATTTAAAAAAACTTATATTTCTAAAGTTAGGATTTGGCGTTTGATGATGATGTTAGTAATATATGGTTGTATTAGTGATATTTAGGGGTGTTGATTATTGAGGATTGTGTATGTTGCAAATTTAGTAAGATATCCATGAAATGAAGAAGTTAGGATTTTGGTAAAAATATAGATTTGAGACTTTCGAGTTATTTTTCTAAATCTATGAAATTGGGTGCATAACATTGAAATTAGAGTGTTGGTTCATGCATGTAATATTAGATTTGGTATGATTCCATGAGGTGATAAAATCAGGTCCTTGTTTAAAAACCGAGAAATTGGGGGTTGTGTTGTCATATTCAATTCATGAAACGGATTGTGTTATATTGATATTTAAGCATGGCTATGTCACGACCCATCCTAATTTAGGACTGAGTCAATGAACGACCATGAAAACTCATAAGGCCTTCAAAAAACAAAAAGTTTAGGGATTTCTAAAATAACTTATAAAAATGAACTGATAACGGAGTGTGAAATTTTTATTAAAAAACTAGAGTTCAGAGTGGATACATTCAAATATATATATGCCCTTCGCTTTACAATAGTACAATCCAAAAATTTGGCCAAGCTAATAAAAGAAGCATCTGCAGTTATGATGTGACTGAATGAGCTCTAATCTCTAGACACGTCCTTTAAAGAAATTCATATTGCATCAACAACTCCACTAGCACTACATCTAGTGTGAGTCTAAACATGTCATATCTGATGGTCATACAATACAAGTATAATTCAATTCCGAGGACACATGCAACAATACTGAAACATGATATGATTATAGATGCTCTTTTCCTTTAGCCCTTATATGGATATAACGTATACTGGTTGGATTTACTAATTTGATCACAAGAAAGTGTACTTATGGCCTGTTCAAGAATCTATACTTATGCATAATAGATGATGCATAATGAATTATGCATTATAAATGCATGCTAAAAATGTATGTTTGTGGCAACCAACTGAGTAGTAGGAAGCGATCCCACTAAACTAAACAAGATGCATTTCCCATAAAATCATTTGGAAATGACCCCAAATTTATTTATCCTTGATAGAATCTTCATCATCCACAACAACTGGGATGCCACACTAAGCGACAGGTCCACTTTTTAGGGACCCATCATACTAAACTCATAACTGAGCGGTAGATCCTCTTAGGAACCCACCATACTAAACTGATAACTGAGTGGTGGGTCCTATTAGGAACCCACCATATTGGTATACCAAATATGCTGATATAACATATTGATATGTTGAATTGATATGCTGATATGACATGCTAATGTGTTGAACTGAAAACTAAATTGATATGTTGGTATGATATGCTAATGTGTTGAACTGAAAACTGAACTGACGTGTTGGTATAATGAACTGATATGTCGAACTAAAATACTGAGCTAATATACTGAACTAATATGTTGGGATAATATACTGAAATACTAAACTGATATGCTGAGTTGATATACTGAAATATTGAGCTCAAATACTGAACTGATACACTGAACTGAAATACTAGACTAAAATTGTCACACCCATTCCATTTTAATGATTTAATTTAATTATTTATACTAATAATTGAATTATGACGTGGTTGAAATATAAGAGGGTAAGTGTTATATGTAAGGTTATATGAAACCTAATTAAGTCTAAGGGGTCAATTTGTGATTGGAATGAAAGTAGAGGGGGCCTTGGGGTAAATTGTGCATGTCATTGTGGTAATAAGGTTTTAAGGGTGATGACAAGAGGGTAAAATACCCTAAAAATCTGAAGTAGGGTTTCCCTTACCCTAAACTCATTGTGTATTGTGTATATTCTTGAGACAGAGGTAGAGAGAGAAGAAGAGAATTGTAGACAGAGAAGTGAGAAGAAGAGCAAGTTGGGCTTGGAATCCTAGATCACCACTCTCTCTCTCTCTCTCTCTCTCTCTCTCTT
>NMUG010007306.1:0-12138 GCA_002855965.1 Monotropa hypopitys
GTTTATAGAGTGTGACAAACTACCCTCCTTACAAAAAATTTCTCCTCAAAATTTCCAAGGTAGAAGAAACGAGACATGACACCCCGAGGAGAAAAATATCTGAAGCGAACCACATGGGTTCCCAATGAAATCCGGCAACAATAACGAAAGAGGTTCTAAAGCATAAGCAACATCGGAAAACAAACATCCAACGACAATCTCAAACCGGATATGCTACCGAACTTCCTTAAGAGTACAACACGTTGAAACTTGGAAAATACCCACAACGCAAGAGACGCCAAAGAAGAACCGGAATTTTGCAAAAGAATTCATCCTCGAGAGAGTTAAGAATTTTGAACGCAAAGATTTCCGCACATCCATACATTCACCCACCACTCGATCAAGCAAGGAACGTGGACGTTCCAAACGAAGAGTATGGTACGAGTGTCAAACCGCAAGAATACGCCAATAACATGTCGAGGATATACCGACACATCAAGGACACGCTTTGGATACAAGGGTATGATACCGACATGCGGATATGGCAAGGGTATGATGCCGACACACGGACACGATACGGGTACTCCGATTTTTCCAAAATATTTTCCGTAATTTATGAAAGATAAAGGAGTGATCTTCAACCACCACAAGGATGTCTACAACATCCACCTCACCACAAACACGCGAAACAACACCGAGATAGATTCTCAAACAAGATCGCGATAATCCAACCAACACGAGAGAAGATTTGAAAGCAAGACAAGCTACAGGAGATGGTCACACAATAACCGTGCCACCCGAATCACACCAAACGACCACAACGCCACCAAAAGAAGAACCGAACAATCAAAATCTCACAAACCAACTCGTACACACCTAGCGCGGTACTAGAATGACTAAGAAGTTTGATTTGAGATATGCTGGCCAGTCACCTTCTCAAAACAATCCTTCATGTTCATTCATATACCACATGACACGGACTACGCACACCGGTCACGCCAAACATCACCACAATCTAAGTCGGTGCAGTCGACTTCAAAGAGACACATACATTCTACTCCAACACTCACAACACAGTTGCACACCATAAAAGTAAACTCATTTCACTGATCACACCAACCACAAGCCAATCCCACAACACACTCTCAAATAAGAGCTCCAAACGGAGACAACATCGCAGAACAGAGGTGTCCAAACGCAAATGAAAACGGCACCAATGGATACTACAACAATCCAGATTCGCACGAAGACACGGCGAACAAGAACGAATGCAAGAAGACAACCTACAAGACAAAAGTGCACCAAACGAGGATATGATTCCCGAAAACAAACTCCACGAAGTAGATGATTCTCCACACGTGAGAGGAACAACACCACACCACTACGACAAGCGCCACAACAACAGACGTACCACGAAAAATCGACAAGAATATGGCAAAATCCAATCGCAACGTCAAAAGTTGGAAAACAAGGAGCAAGAAAATTTTACGAACAGCGCACAGCTTCCGCAATCGCCATCAAGTGACAAACAAGAACCAAGAGAAGTCAAATCGCACACCACCGAAGAACAATGAATCCTAGCGATGACTAGGATACATCACAAGCACACGCAACAATACTTACAACAATGATGGTAGAGACCATCGATCAAGTATATTGATCCGCGAGAGTCGACGAGTCAACAAGTAGCCAAGGAACGACATCCACTCACCGATCTGACAAGAATTGAACAAGAGGAAACCGACATGCCAAGAAAGAGAGATGCCCAGCCAATCACACTTCTCAACCAAGACGAAGCGAAAGAATTACACAAGCCACGAATCACCTCTTATAACCTCATACCCAAATGAGAAAACAATTCTAACTCTCGTCTCCAAATTCTACGCAAACACATGATACCTCAAGCCAAAATCAAATCATTCATCCCTTCTAGATCCATGACTTCAACCAAATCCGCATCCCAAACTCTAAGTCATCAGGCAAGACCACTACACTTCTATCTCTCGACCCAAAACCATTTTCTCTCCATATTACTATCCAACAAGGTAAGAAGCCCAAATACCACTTCTAGGGAGAACCACGAGATAGTCACACATGCCCTAACACTTCAAAACATCAAGAGGGAATTAAAATCCTCAAACCACTTTCCCAGCTCATTATGCAACAACAACTCATCGAGCAAAAACCAAAGCATCCCAAAGGTAGGTCTAACACCCAAATCACACAACAAGCCCAATTGACCAATCGAGACAATTTCAACACAAGACTATCTCCCAAGTCGTTCAACAAGTCCAATGACCACATAACTGAATATCCAAATAGTCAAATAACGAAGGGATCACTAACCACTGTGGACCAACACAACTCACCCCTTTCCAAATGACTCCAAGTCACAACTTAGTGCTACCACACGAACAAGATACCACACTCAAATTCCTTGATCCTTCTCTCTCAACCAAGAAGCAACCATAACCGCAAAGCACTAAGTCCAACACAAATCCTCAAGTGACCTCAAACCACCAGTCGAGACTAACTCTCGCATCGAGTAAGGGTAGGACATTATCATCCCTAACATCAACCACTTGGTACTAATCCGCAAGGAAAAACTACTAATCCATGGATACTTCACATCCGAAGTGAACTACACACAATCTCTGCCATGACAAGGCCTTACCATACCGAGATGTCCTCACTTCCAAAGGAGTTATAATCGCAAGACCACCAAGTGCCAGCACATCAATAAGCAAACACTAATCACAATTCCACAAACAAAGTCATTCCGAGATTTTACAACTCATACAAGGAACGACACATAATAGGAGGACCAAATCAATCCCAAGGGAAAGCAACCCTCAACTACAGGGTTATCCAACAAGAAGCCTACCACGCAACAGGAGTGGGAGTCAGAACTCGACCACCGGAAAAAGAGTCGACATCAACGGTGCAAATGACAAGTTCCAAATACCAACGTCAAGGAGAACGACCCTCTTTTACAAGGAATATCGCATAAAGAGTTCATCCGGGATCACAAGAGAGAGAACTCAAGAGGCGGTTAACCCATCGTACACAGATTTACCATCCTTACTAGAATGGCAAACAAGAACCAATCAACTGACTGCCGCAACGTTCCACCATTTGCCACTAAGAAGTAGGCTCAAAAGCCAAGACGACAATAACAAGAATCTGCTTTCTACGAGAGAATAGGCTTGACAAGCCACATCTGTAACCACCAATGATCGATATCGAAGAATAAGGTGCCGATCCACCACCAGAGTCAACGAAGAGACTCATTTACGCCCTAAGAACAAAGAACTCGAGACAATTCATCAAGCCAGAGAAGGAGTCACTACTACCATCAAGAGGATACAGCTGGAACAAACAAGTCCAATACCCACAAAATCCTCAAACAGATGCCAAGACAAGCTCGAAAGTCACCACAATAGAGACAGGAATTTGCTCAAAATTCTGAAGGAACAACAACAAGACCAACTCGAAGGAGTAGACACCATGAATTTCCAAACCATTTTATTAATTCGAGTTATAAAAACTTGTTATTTTATGAGATCCATGCAATGCACACACAATCAATACCTAGATAGACATGCCATGCACCCTAAATGCAGTCCCTCAGAGCTACACGAAAGAAATAGTACGCTCATTGAGACTAAAAGTCTCACCCAAAATCCTAGGTAAATCAGAACGAGCGCTCTAATACCAACTGTAACACTCTCAAAATTTGAAGTATTTTTTTGAGAAGTGTTAAATAGGTAAAGAGTATACAAACATAAAGGGTAAAGTACTAATCAACTACACTACATTACCCATCACAATGATACTTATTACAATGAATGTCTTGCTTGAATGAAATAGACATAAATGATGCGAATGAGGTTTTATAACACAACCCTGTACAACAGTGCATCAACTAAAAGAGAAAGGGCCAAAATGAGATTTTATATGATAATCCCGTACAAGGTGGCCAACAGAAAAGAAAAAAAGTACACACTGAAAAAGAAAGGCAAACCACCTAACTACATCCCGGTCAAGCTCCAAGTCCTGTGAAGGATCCCACAGCTACTCCAAATCAAGGAGCAAGTCCTACAAAAGTAGAGGGCCAGGCACCACCGCTTGTAGAGATAACCTATATCCTAACGTCGATAATATTTGGGGTGAAAGTGTGTGATCATGCAAGGAATGTAAATGATACAATGCAATGGATCTCATTACAATTAAAAACATTTTCTTTTCTTTTAAAGTTCCACATTTGACTCATCGTAGAGAAAAGTAATAGAGCACTGTGTCTGACCAAGACTCGAAAGAGAAGTACTAAACACTCAATGTCTACCAAAACCATTGCCTAGACACGGCCAAAGGGAATTGTATTCAAGTGTCGGCTCACACTAAGTAAAAGATTTGTTTTCCGTTATATAAACGTGTTCCAATTCCCATTACGTTTCAAGTTTTACTTGTATTCCATTTTCGTGCCTTCTAGTAAGAGCAAGGCAAGTAGCAACCAACAATCATAGAGTATCGGCTAGTTCTGCATCAGGGCTCGTCAACCCCTTATCGTATAGTTCCTGTTTTCCCCGGCTCGCAGGGAAGGTCCAGTCAAACCTCCATTGTGCAATGTCGTGTGCCACTCTGAATAGTGACCCAAGGTAAGCACCCCAAATCATAGCCACTCATCAGTATCCAATTCTTCTTATAGAGTATAGTATCACATTTCATTATTATTTATTCCGTGCGACCTAGGGCATACTACCTCCTAGTCGACGTATCATTCCAAATGTAACTTTTATTTTATTCTTTCCAAACCAATTCCATTTATTCACAAAACGTCCATTTCCAAAACATTTCCGTTCATTTTACAAAACGTGTCGTTCATTCACCAAAACATTCCACTTGTTCGATTTTCCATAAAAACGTGACAACCAATGTTTCAAACCCCGACTATCCAAGAGTGTCCCGAACAAATCATTTTTCAAATTTAATTTCATAAAACGACGACGATGCATTTTCACAAGGTTTGGGGCTTTTCAAAAATCGAACTTAGAATCGAACAATTAACTTCCTAGGGAATTCGTAGAGACCCTAGACAATACCCAAAATCGACCAGTTGACGCGAACGACGACTCGCGAACGATATTTTCGTACAAGTGATCAAACTACGAATTTAGGTACAATTGTAAAGGGGAAAGGAGAAGACCAATACCATACACGAGAGGGATGGAAAAACTCTACCTCGGTTGGAGCTCCAGTGACACTTGCCGGAAAAATCGCCGGAAAACCTACATGGACGGAGAGAACCAAGCCCGCCACCACGAAGCTCTCGAGATGCTCTACAACATTTACAAAGACCAAACCTTAGATGAGCAACCCAAACTCCATGAAAGGAGGAGGAAGAAAAAGACTTACCAATTCGAGACGATCTAAGCACATCATCGCGGAGAGGAGAGCGAGGCCGACGACGTTCCTCCTCCGCATTTTTTCCGAAAGACAATGGATTGGGAGATATGGAGGAGAGAAGTGAGAGAGGGTGGGAGAGGAAGGTAGAGAGAGAGAGGTAGAGAGAGAGAGAGAATTAGAGTTGCAAATGGGGAAGACAACCCCAAATTTCGGACCAAACAATATATAGGCCCCCTAGCAAAATCCCCAAACTGCCCTTAATGAAGCTGTCCGAACAACAATTGCACCTGTACAACTATTTTCTGCATCAGTGCAACCTCTCCCAAACTAGGCCAAATGACAGACCTGCACCGGTGCAAGAATTTGCTACACCGATGCAACCCTTAACCAAAACAGATCAGAGGCATCCTGCATCGGTTGTGCACCGATGCAAAGGAACCTGCACCGGTGCGTCAAGAACCTGCACCGATGCAACTGGCTTCCAAAACCAACAGAAGCTACCTGCATTGGTGTTGCACCGATGCAACATCCAGAAAACATCCTGCACCGGTGCAACAAGAACTTGCACCGATGCAAACCTGAATAGGAGGAAAAATAAAGTGCGAAGGCCCTCCCGGGCCCCCAAGATGCACCGAAACGATAAGAATAGGTTCAACGAAATTCCCAAACGACATATTCACACTCGATACGATAAAATAGATATATTTTATACCCAAGGACCTATTTAGACCGAAATCCTAAACGATATAATTTCTAAAACGGACATAAATCGCATTAAAATTTATGGAGCGTGACAAAACTTCTGAATGAAATAGTTGAGATAATTACAGTTATTCGAATGAACTGATTTTTTACAAGATAATATAAAATATTTTTTAAAATTTTTGATTGGTTCAGATTTTCCAATCGAGGCCCTAAACATAAGCTCTGACCTCTTTGTATGCCAACACACAAAATTTGTGTGTACCCATAACATTTGCCCTTTTTAAAAGGGGAATAGAGTCTGAACTGGTTCATTAAAACTAGCATTTGGGGCACAAGTCATCTGCGTGCAAGAAAAAAGATATTACTTATAATTTTTAAATTATGGTGCCTTATTTATTTTTACACAAATGCTAGGTGCACAGAAAAACTGCCCAGAATTTTACCCAGAATCCAAATGGATGGCTGGGATTAAAATGTGTATGTGGGATCCACATACACATTTTAATCCCAGCCATCCATTATGGATTCTGGGTAAAATTCTGGACAGTTTTTCTGGGTATGTAGAAGTTCTCTTATTTTTAAGACCTTTAGTAAAGGAATGATAACTATAAAATAAAAGTAAATTTAGAAAACAAAAATATGAATCAGTTTCGTTCACACCAAATGATGCTGTCCCTTTATACTAGTACTAGTGTATTGTCCGTGCCTGAAGGCACTTGATCCATGCCTTCGATACTTGATATATGACTTCGACACTTCATCTGTGACATCATCATATGACACATGCCTTCGGCACTACAGAAATTTCGTACCGACACATTAAATTAAAAGTGATAAATAATGATTTAACATCAAAAATTCATTCATTTGGTAGTTGAGAGTTTTTACTCATTTTTTTTTATAGAATTTGCATAATTTAGTTATTTGAACATTAAAATACAAAGAAAATTGTCATGGACCAAAGATGAGTTGGTGTGTTTAAATGGGCTCAAATTAGCATTTTTGTTATAAAAATAAAACACATGTCATGTCTCTAACACGTCATTGATTTACCCCGTCATAATACACGGTCAAAACCGACAATCGATTAATCGCAATGGTGGGCAGAAACCAATGACAGGATGAATCCACTCACGGGCACAACAAAATCAAAATCGAACACGCACGTATCACACAAACCAAAATCGCACGTGCACACATAGATCACACAACCCCAAATCACACACGCATACACATATCACTCACACAAATGGAAATCGAACACCAAAACCAAAATCTAACACATACGTGATACCACCAAAACACATATCACACACACAAGTGAAATCGAACACTGAATCATAGAAATACAGAGAGATCAATCACCAAAATTGCACACACAGAGAGATGGCCAAAATTGCACACACAGGAAGATCACACACACAACCCAGAAATCAAAATTTAGATGAGCAAAAAAAAACACCAAAAAATCGAAACACAACCCTGAAGTAAAAACCAAACCAGAAAATGTGATACAGAATGATATAGAAAATACAAAGCGATACAGAGTGATACACGCGATATAGAGCGAGAGAGACAAAACTCCTATGAATTCCACATCGGTCGCCTGCGTCGGTCAATCGTTTGTGTCGGTTTTCTGCATCCGTCGGTCGCCTGCGTCGGTCGGTCGCCTACGTCCATTGTTTGTGCTGAAACCTTTCTCGCAGAGCCACCAAATGCAAAAAACATCCTGTGGCAAATGCAAAAACCCAGACGAATCAAAATGCAAAAATATTTTTGGAAAACTCAGAAATAATATTTTGCAATTGGAAAACTTGGATAAAAAAACTTTGAAAAAATCGATTTGGCAAAAACCCACATACAACCTGGCATCGATTTGGGTTCTTGCATTTTTAACACATCAGACGATTTGTTAAACTCAGAAACTTACCCGAAATCGATTTCGCATAACACAAAATCGATTTGGCAAAACCCCAAAAATGCAAAAAACCCAAATGTAAATGTTATAAAATCCACAAAATGCAAAACCCCGAAATCGATTTGGAGGTACTCGATGGTGAGCGAGCGACTATAGCGACGGAGGTGAAGACACCTGCTACGGTGGGCGAGAGTCCAAGGTAAGAGAGGACGATGGGTGAGAGACCAAGGTGAGGAAGCGAGGATCTGCTGCGGTGGAACGATTGATGAGAGACTGAGCGATGGTCGACTGCTGCGTTGGAACGATGGTGAACGATGGTCGATGGTTGTTTCGTTTGCGCTAGAACGATGGTGAACGGTTGTTTTTGTTGCAATGGTGATGGTCAATGGTCTTGTGGGGAGGTAATGCGGATAGTGAGAAAGTGTGAAACGTATGGGAATGGGGTATGGTGTGGGAATAGGAAATGGGAAATGACGTGTAAATGGGGAATGAGAAAGGAAGTGGCAGGTAGTGCAATACATCCCAAATAAGTAGAGTTCTTAATCGAACAGTTGAAAATACACACACAAATCAGACGGTCCAAAATATATGAAATTTAAAAATTTTCAAAATTTTTTTGTAATATTATATAGAAGACTAGAATCTGAGCTCTTGCATGAGATCCAAATGTTAAAAATATATATGCAATTATATTAAGACATGTGGCAAAAAACACTCTATTATTATATAGATTATTATTAATAGAATAGATAGATAGATGAGTCCTGCTACGCCCGTTTTAACTCGCTTTCAGACCGTCTCTCGGCCAGCACAGCACATACGTTCTCATTTCCGTTTGACACCTCATGTCAACCTCCGAACCCTTGGGCGGAGACCCCACCCATCTATTGGACTACTACGACGAAGACCCGCCTGAACCCGAGTACCTCGTCGACGACGGCGACCACAACCCGCCGGATCCTCTCTTGAAGTCCGGTACCTTCATCGTCGAACCCAGTGGACCTGAATCAGCTCAAAACGGCGTCACAGGTCACGTACAACTGAACCAATGCGTAGATCCGGAACCGGAGAAGTGTACAAGTCCGGTGACCGGCGTCTCTAAGACTGCGGATGGAGTGACCACGTCTGCCACAGGAGGTGTGGATTCGACGCCTCAGGGGAGGAAGGGACAGTCGCAGGTGGTTTCTGGAGGGGTGCCGGAGAGACCTAATTGGTTGCCGCAGGGTTGGAGAATGGAGTACAAGGTCCGGTCGTCCGGTGTCTCCGCAGGATCTTTTGACAGGGTATGTCTGTTTTCCTCGGGGTGTTTCTCTCTTCCATAAAATCGATTTTATTAGTATGTTTAGTCTATATACACGATGATGTAAATCGATTTTATTAGTATGTTTAGTCTATATACATGATGATGTAAGAGAACAGTGCTGGGAATGCATTGAATTTCGGCATTTTGGCTAAGTTTGGAACCAAACAGACAATAACGCGGTGCGCTTGCGAGGCGCGCGAGCACCGCTCTGGCCCATGTGATGGCCAGTCCGGTTTAGGGTAGGTTTTGAGTATGTTTTGGATATTTCCTATATTGGTGTGAACTTATTTTATTTTCCATATGGTTTAGAATTCTTATGTCAATATATTATATATATTGGGCTATATGTATTGATTTGGCTAAGGGTGTACATGAAAGGGTGTTAGGTGCTCATTTACTCTTGGTGTCTCTTCATTTTGTTTTTACTTGGGATTCAGGATGCTTCAGTGTGTGAAGCTACAGGTTTAGCCGATTCCGTTGTAATCTCGCTTCCTTATTACAATGAATCCTCTCTCGCTCTTTGTTCGTGGATGTACTCTTTGCTTTGTGCTTTGGGGAATCACATGTATTATTGTGTTCTTGTGTGACTGTCTTCGTTTGTCCATTCATGTTCTCTTTTATTTGATTTGGGATATTTACCCAACAACTGGTATCAGAGTTCCAAGTTCAGATCTGGGGTTTTGTGTTCCACATTTCTAGTTGTTATGGCTAGAAAGTTTGAGGTCGTGAAGTTTGATGAGCATAATAGCAGCGTCAGTCTTTGGAAGATAAAGATGAAGGCCTTGTTGTTTCAACATGAACTACACAAGGCATTATTAGGGCAAGAGAAAAAATCAGAATAGATGAATACAAATGCTTGGGATGAGCTTGATGAAAAGACTCTTAGTTTGATCCACCTGTGTTTGACAGATCATGTTCTGAGAGAGATTGAGGAGGAAATTTCGTCAGTCGGATTATGGGCAAAGTTAAAGAGTTTGTATATGACAAAATCTCTTACCAATCAGTTGTATCTGAAGCAACACCTTTATACTTTCTGTGTGAAGGAAAACACGCCCATTAAATACAATATTTGTAACACTCTCAAAATGTAAGTGCGATTAATATTCTCTAATTCGATAGTGTTAGATTTATTCTCGTCTAAATCGCTTATAATTTAGCTAAACAAATAGTTCGTTCGCTAAATTTTACTTAAGAAAGTCATTTGGAACGTTCAAGGTCGTCGTGGTACACTCGAGGGACGTTGTTTGGCTCGGGAAAGCTTGGGGAAATGCTCGAGGTGGCGTCAAGATGGTTCAGGAGCAGTTCGGGAGCATTCTGCTCAGTTTTTGCATCGCTCGTCCGGACGGGGAGAGCCAAAGTTCCGGACGGGGAACATTACAGCAACCAGAATTTCGTCCTGAAGCAGCCTGCATGCTTCGTCCGGACGGGGACGTGTTCGTCCGGACGGAAAATCGTGCTGTGTGTGTTTTAAGTGCGGGATTCTTATATTTTTTGGTCCTAGGGTTTCCTAAGTCCGTCCTAAACACAAAGCACTCTCCATTTCTCTCTCTCTCTCTCTCTCACTCTAAAACCCTCTCCAAAACACAATTTTCTCTCCAAATCTACCCATCTCTCAAGCTCTCTCTTGGACTTTGGTGGTGTTCTTCATTGAGAGGAAGCCATTGCAAGCTAGCTCTATTGTGGGGTGAATCAAATCCGTGTTTGAAGATTTCCTAGGTGATTGTAAGTCTACAAATCCTTGCAAAGGTAGGGGATCTTGAACTCTAGTGTATATATCATTGTCTTGTCCTTCAATTTCTAGATTGTTGTTGAAATGAGTAAAATCCATGTCTAGGTTTATGTGTGACTTGAATGATGAAATTTCCTTGCAAATTGGTCAATTGATATCGCGTTGAACATCCTACGCTCACTATTTTGATTAGTTGAATGTTTTATGCAAAAGCCCCAAATTGATTTCATGAACCCTAGACTTGTCGATTTTGGGAAATTAGGGAAAGTGAGTTGGGTGATTGAAATTGTGAAATTGAACACATAACAATTACGTTGACACGTTGGAACCCACACGACGTTGATATTCTTGACATTGGTCTTGTTTTGAAAAGATTGGAACAATTGTTGGAAATGGTTGTTGGAATGACATAGTGGGTTTGACCCACCGACTCTTCGGAGGAATGAGAATTGTTGAGTGCTTTTGATTTCAGGCTGAGGCATTGGGATGTACCATAAGAGGGTCTCCCACGACATTGCGCAATGGGGGTAGTACTAAACCCTCCCGACAGACGGGGAATGGTGGAATAGACGTGTAGAGGTTGATCCCCTCTATGAACGGAATGACTATGCACTCTTGAGAATACTTATTTCATCTTGAAAGATGTGAAAAGTTGGAAATCGTAGATATTGTGGTAACATATGGTTGACCCGAAAAACACACGCATTGGAACATCTAGTTGGAATGGGACACTTGGAATATGACTTACTAGCTTAGATAGCGACCGACGATCTTTGGACGTGTTGTTATTTTTAAAGACACTTGGTATTTTGGAATTATGGTTGGACATCTTGGTACACACGTTTCATTACGGTTGGAAATGAATCACTCTCCCTTTACCTTGTAGTCTTTCAATATCATGCCTACTCTTATGCATGCATTTAGCTCATTTCGTACATTGCAATCATATATACCTTTTGTTGGAGATTTTCTACTAGGCGGTTGTGCCTAACCCTTTCTTTTATAGGTAAAAAGCCAATGGCATAGCTTGACGGGGATCAAGCACTTTTTGATTGAGGCATGGAGCATTGGAGCATGGTCCAAGGATGGATCCCTTTA
>NMUG010007307.1:0-12138 GCA_002855965.1 Monotropa hypopitys
AGAAAAATATTCCTGACATTTTTTTGACATTTGTTTGTCGAGAAGTCATCTGTGTTGATCTCCGATGTTTGCTCGCGAGAAGGTTCGGACATGACGGAGATACGTTTTGATTCGTTCTGAGCCTGATTCGGCCGATTCTGAAGTCGACTGATTTATCCCGACCTTGACTTGATTGATTTCAGGTGGTGAGCCAAAATGGGGTATCAACAGCGTGTAGTATAGTCAGGCTCTGCATGTAGCCTAGGTGAGAGCTCCCTAGACTGTGTGGCCAAGAAGATAGGATCTGCATGTATTTTATAGAGAGAGGTTACCTTAGTCTGCAGGGGTTAGGCTAGGAAGAGAGATTTGTGTTTATCTCTTTTATTGTAATCGTGATTACATAGTAGATACCGACGTGCTCCCAAAAGGAACCATGCCGAAGAGTGGACTAAGTAATTGTTGAACCACTATAAAAATTACTGTGTACTACTCTCTCTCTCTCTCACTATTATCTCTCCAGTTTTACTTTACTGCTCACTTGATATAACTAATTATCTACTTGTTTGTGTTTACACTTAAAAAGAATTAAAAAAGGCCAAGAAAATCAAAAGACCTATTCATCCCCCCTCTAGGTTTCTATTAGGTTCAACGGAAAAAATAAGTCACATGGGTGATATGTGGAGGTCATGCTAATAATTATAAATAAACTCATCTCTATAGAAGAATGATAACCTATATAAAATACGTTTGTGTTATTTTATGACACTTCATGAGATCTATATATCACACTCCAAAAAATTTAATGATTTTCCATTCGTTCCAATAAATTCAATAAATCGATTTCCAAAATTACTATTTCTATTTTGTTGGAGTTAATCATTCTTCAATCATTGTAATTGTTTGGGACCTTGAGGAAGATCACGACATAGTCGTAGGGTGGCTATTGGATGTCTAGAACATTATAGAAATGTCCGAGGTTGCGTCGGGAATGTTCGGGAGCAATTCGGAGTCATTTCGGGTCATTTGCTGGGGACTCGTCTAAACCAGGACTGGTCTCGTCCAGACGAGGGAGCAGTGAGTTCGGGGAAATGCTTCAGGAGGTCTCGTCCGGACCAAGAGTGATGGCCATCCGGATGATGGGGTCTCGCCTAGATGACGGGTCGAGCTCGTCCGGGCGAAGGTGCCGAATTTTGTGTTTTAAGTTCGAGTCTTTCATTTTAATTTCGGCCCAGACATTTCTTCCCCTCCCTTCTCGCAAAAACCTCTCTCTCTCTCTCTCCCCAAACCCTATTTTCCTCCTTCTTCTCTCTTCGCTCCTCTCAAATCCATCAACCATTCAAGGAAATTGCCTTCTCTAACATCGAAGAGCGCGAGAAGATCTACGCCGTGGTGGTGTCAGATTGCGACAGTGTGAAGGATCTCTCACCTAGGAATTTCGTGGCTTAGAGTTTTCCGGTGGTTTTCCGGTGGGTAAATCTCTCTCTACTTCCTCGTGTGTATGTGTATGTATATGTAGGTTGTATTCTCCGTTGTCGTTTGTGTCTATTTCGTATTTGTGGCCTAGGGTTAGTGTAGGTCCAAGAATAATCACTTGGGTGAGTTGTGGGTGAGTATGGATGGTTGGTGAAAGTGATTTTGTGGATGATTCAGGTGTAGCGTAGGGTTTGCAATAGTTGATTGTGGCCTTTGGAAGTGGTGGTTACCAAGTGTTCGACGAAATTCCCCTTAGAGTCGTAGATCACGTTTTGAGGAAATTATGGTCTTGGGTTGTCGGATAATGAGTAAGGGTGAGCGATAGAATGAATTTGGGTTGCGAGCATCGTTGTTGGTCCCATAGAAATTGTAAAACACCACGTGTTCGATGAAATTCCCATGTGGGGCATTGGGGAGCAATTGGGCTATCAATACCCCTTGGGTGTATTGTGGAGTCATATGATTGTTGGCTTTGGTTGGTGTTGTCCTTGATATACTCAAAGAAGATTGGTGATTTGAGAATCTTGTTAATAAACTTAACGCACTCAATGAATGCCCAATATGATGGATGAATCCTACGAGGACCATCCTTTCACAATCATAAATCCATCATCTCTATTTCACCTAATTTAAGAATAAAGATCATGTGAGGAGATGTTTTGGACTATTATCGCATATGAGGGTGCCAACTTTGGGAATTGGGGCGGTGCCACGTGGGTTTTCTCATACGGTGTATTGGAGGGAAATTGGGCTAACAATACCTATGGGTTCATCGCAGAGCAATTGGGCTAGCGACACCCTTCCCCTAGTGGACATCGTGGAGCAATTGGGCTAGCGATATCCCGTGTGTTTGCCCCAACCCTTGTAATCTAATTGTTTTTAAACTATTTGGGATTAGGAGGTTCTTGCCATAATTTGCGTGTTTTATATGTTGGTACCCATCCGTGTTTAGAATGTTCTTGCCCTACCCGCGTTATGGCTGTTGAGTGTGTGATGCCCATTGTGACCCCTTGAGCTGCCAAGTGGGAATATGATGTTACAGGTTAGTACGAGTCCTGCGTGACTCCCTTGTGTCGCCAAAGGAGAAGATCGAATATAGACAATCGCGGTGTCTTGGTACATAACCCCTTACTAGTTGTCGAGTAAGTGGGACCCCTTGCCTCGGTCTTGTAGGAGTATTGTGTACCGGACTAGTGCGACCTCCTAGTACGTGACTCACCTTATGTCGACAAGGTGGGTAATGTCGGAAAGGATGGCTTGGTCTCCCATTATTAGTCACGTGGAGACAATAAGAAAGTGATTGATTAATAATTGAAATCTACCTCAATCTCCAAATATTCCAAAGATAAATAAGAATCGAATCCATAATAATGTTCTTGGTGATTGGAGGGTTGTGTGGTAGTGTGGCTTTGCGATTATTGGTGATACGGGTCTTTGACTTCTCTTGATGAGTTTTGGAGGTTGTCTCACATCCGTGATGGCATCGATCTTGTTGGGTTGCACTTTACGCTGGGGTGATCGTTGGAGTTTCACGTAGCTTTCATTGTTGGTTATGTGTTTGTGTCTGGGGTACTTTGAGGTTGTGTCACACTTTACTTGAGTTGGGTTTCCTCTCCTTCCTTAGTCTTTCTTTGTATGTGGACACTTAGGCACGCACCCACATGTGCATGCTTGGTAGTAGTTAGGGATTTTTCTATTGAGTTATAGTTCGTTCAGACCCTCTTTCTTTCCCTTTTTCTAGGATTTGTCTTGCAGGGCTTGGAGTAGTTATGGACTTGGACCTTGGCTTGCTGCTGGATCCTTGGGAGCTTGCCACCTTGGTCTACTTTATACTTCTTTTCTTTGTACCTTCTATTCAGTTGTAGTAGCCAATTGTGTATTTATTCTTCTACACTCTGTATTTCTTTTATAGTCTCCTTCTATATTATATGCTTGTAATGGTTATTTTAACTGATTGTATCAGGATAACAATAGTTAACTCCCCCGTTTACCTTTTATTGTTATTTCAAAAAAAAATATACATTTAAAATGGCTTTTAAAATTATGGGATGTTACAGTTGGTATTAGAGTTTTCGGTTTGAATACCTTTGGACCGTGGGGAGACACCTAGTCTCTATGGGTTCTCAGGGTCATTACATTTGATTATGAGGATTCATGTGTACTTATAGACCACCATCCTATCCTGATATTGTATCGTAGAGTTGGCCCATATGTTCTGACTCCTTCCATGGTTGTTGAGTTTTCTATTGGAAGTTGAGTGTTGTTCTTTTCTAACAAACCTAGTGGTTTGCAGGATTTGGGTATTCTCGTGCCTCGCTTTTTTGTGATTCATAGAGTACCTTATCTCCTTTCATTGGGTTTTAGATTCCTCTGTGTCTAAGAGAGTTGAGTTTGTGATTGGTGGTAGGATAGAAATCCCTGGAGCTGAGACTTCTTTCTATCTCTATGCGTGTATTCTTGTGATATCGTTGAAGAAGCAGATCTTTGGTGGAGTTCGATGGTGTGAGACGGGAAATTGTTGGATGCCTATCCTTCAGAGGATGTATTGTGGGAGCAGTTTGAGTCTATATTCAATGAATGGTATTTTCCGGATTCCTATCGTGCGACGTTGAGGTTGCAGTTCGAGCAGTTACCTCAGGATGACATGACTATCACCCAGTATGCTACCAGATTTCAGTCCCTGTCGCACTTTGTGCCCGAGTTGATCAGTTCAGAGGATTACTTGTGTAGAAGGTTTGAATGGGGTTTGCATTGTTCGATCCGACCATTGGTTGTAGGGCTACATCTTCAGAGTTTTGCTGCACTGCTGGGAGGTGCCAAAGTCATTGAAGCATGTCTTGTTGAAGCGAAGCTGGCATCGAGGCAAAAATCAAGTCATCACCTTGCTAGGGCAAATTCATCTACATCCGGGACTTTGGTCAAGAAGCGAGATGGTAGTCAATCTAAATCTTCGCGCAATCATCAGAGTATGAATCCTTTTCCCACATTTCGCAAGCCAGCTACTGTGCTATAAGTGTCGTTAGCCGGGTCATCTCCGTGCCCAATGCATCATGTCACATCTTCCTTTGAGATTTTTTTTCATGCGGTGAAGTCGACCACATGGCAAGAAGTTGCCCCAAGTCGCTGAAACTTAAGGAAGAACGTCTTGGTCGATGTTCCTTTGAGAGATGACTTGTGCTCTCTCCATAGACTTCATGATTTTGTTTCCTTTATGAAATTTTACCTTCTTGTCATTGTTGTTGGACTCTACTTGAAACTTGTCGCTCTTTCCATTTTGTGTCATTTGAGTTCTATTGTGAACCAGATTGGATCTTATTTGAGATGCCATGTTTAAGTCTCAATGTTTTATTATGAATTACCTTGTCTCCTTTCTTTTGATTAGAATCGACTTGAGTAGATATGATCTTTGTTGGGAATTATTTTCCTTTCTCTTGAATGACTATTCTTGTTGCAACCATGCCTTTGACTCATATGGTGCATCCATGGTTTGTTGTTGAACCTTGGCTATGAAGGAAATTTGACCTCCCTTTTTCCTGGCCGTATTCACCATATGCACTCGTACCATTTGTTCGTCAATCATAAGCAAGAAGACGTTGGGTCTAGAAGGCGATGTAGTTAGTTGACTGTGAGAAAATTGGATACGAATGCATATTGATATTTAGACTTGACATGAGTTTGGTGCTATGCCATGTTGTTGGGGTTAGCACGTGCATATTTGGTGTGTGTATGAGAGTACTTTCTTGATCGTGCGATGTATGTTTGATATATGTGAATTGATTTGAGAAAAGCTACTGGTCGGGGCATCTCAAAACAAATCGCCAATGTTATACGGTCATCACACTAGGATGCGTGTGTTTATTGTCGTGTGTCAAGGCATATCTTATGCATATGGGTTTGGTTGGTTGCGAATGCTCGTGAGATTGCGGCTTGGCATGTTGGCGTATCCTTGGCATGTCGGCGTATCCTTGGCGTGTCAGCATATACCTGACATGTCGGTGTGTCCTCGGTGTGTCGCCGTGTTCATGGCATGTTAGCATGTCCTTGGTATACCGTCATGTCTTGGTCCTATCGATCTATCTGTGGCGTGGTTGTTGGCATGCATATATTGGAGTTGCTCGTACGATTCTCTCATTTTCATGAAAATCTGTAGAGTATTGGTGTGTATGTGTGTTCCTTGCAATCCATCGCATGCTTTTTGCGAGTTCTCGTCGAGAATCCTATCATACTCCTTGCTAGTCGATCTGTGCATTGTTATTCGTTGAGTTGGAGTTGGAATCATAGCGGAAGTGTGGTGGAATGTGGTTTTCTCTCGTGTTTTTAACCACTCGTTGTTTCGATCTTCCTTTCCCCTTACTTGAGTAAATTTTGAGGACGAATTTTTTGTAAGGAGAGTAGTTTATCACACTCTGGCAAATTTAATGATTTTCCATTCGTTCCAATAAATTCGATAAATCGATTTCCAAAATTTCTATTCCTGTTTCGTCAGAGTTAACCGTTCTTCGATCGTTGTAATCGTTTGGGACCTTGAGAAAGATCACAACATAGTCGTAGGGTGGCTATTTGATGTCTAGAACGTTATAGAAATGTCTGAGGTTGCGTCGGAAAGGTTCAGGAGCAATTCAGAGTCGTTTCGGGTCATTTCAGGTCGTTTGCTGGGGACTCGTCCAGACCAGGGCTGGTATTGTCCGGATGAGGGAGTAGTGAGTGATGGACATCCGGACGATCGGGTCTCGTCTGAACGACAGGTCGAGCTCATTCGGATGAAGGTGCCAAATTTTGTGTTTTAAGTTTGGGTCTTTCATTTTAATTTCGACCCAAACATTTCTTCCCCTCCCTTCTTGCGAAAACCTCTCTCCCTCTCTCCCCAAACCCTATTTTCCTCTCCCTTCTCTCTTCTCTCCTCTCAAATCCATCAACCGTTCAAGGAAATTGCCTTCTCTAACGTCGAAGAGCATGAGGAGATCTACGCCGTGGTGGTCTCAGATTGCGGTGGTGTGAAGGATCACTCAATTAGGGATTTCATGGCTTGGAGCTTTCCGGTGGTTTTCTAGTGGGTAAATCTCTCTCTACTTCCTCATGTGTATGTGTGTGTGTACGTAGGTTGTATTCTCCATTGTCATTTGTGTCAATACCGTATTTTTGGCCTAGGTTTAGTCTAGGTCCAAGAATAACCACTTGGGTGAGTTGTGGGTGAGTAGGGATAATTGGTGAAAGTGATTTTGTGGATGACTCGGGTGTATTATAGGGCTTGTGATAGTTGATTGTGGCCTTTGGAAGTGGTGGTCACCAAATGTTCGGTGAAATTCCCCTTAGAGTCGTAGATCTTGTTTTGAGGAAATTATGGTCTTGGGTTGTCGGATAATGGGTAGGGGTGAGCGATAGAATGAATTTGGGTTGCGAGCATCGTTGTTGGTCCCATAGAAATTGTGAAACACCACGTGTTCGATGAAATTCCCATATGGGGCATTGGAGAGCAATTGGGCTATCAATACCCCTTGGGTGTATTGTGGAGTCATATGATTGTTGGCTTTGGTTGGTGTTGTCCTTGATATACTCAAGGAAGATTGGTGATTTGAGAATCTTGTTAATAAACTTAACGCACTCAATGAATGCCCAATATGAGGGATGAATCCTACGAGGACCATCCTTTCACAATCATAAATCCATCACCTCTATTTTACTTAATTTAAGAATAAAGATCATGTGAGGAGATGTTTTGGATTGTTATCGCGTATGAGGGTGCCAACTTTGGAAATTGGGGTGGCGCCACGTGGGTTTTCTCATATGGTGTATTGGAGGGCAATTGGGCTAACAATACCTGTGGGTTCCTTGCAGAGTAATTGGGCTAGCGACACCCTTCCCCTAGTGGACATCGTGGAGTAATTGGGCTAGTGATATCCCGTGTGTTTGCTCCAACCCTTGTAATCTAAATATTTTTGAACTATTCGGGATTAAGAGGTTCTTTCCCTAATCCGCGTGTTGTATATGTTGGTACCCATCAGGATTTAGGATGTTCTTGCCCTACCTGCATTACGACTGTTGCATGTGTGATGCCCGTTGTGACCCCTTGAGTTGCCAAGTGGGAATATACTGTTACGGGTTAGTATGAGTCCCGCGTGACTCCCTTATGTCACCAGGGGAGAAGACCAAATATGGATGACCACAGTGTTTTGCTACATAGCCCCTTGCTAGTTGTCGAGTAAGTGGGACCCCTTGCTTCGGTCTTGTGGGAGTATTGTGTATCAAACTAGTGCGACCTCCTAGTACGTGACTCACCTTATGTCGACAACGTGGATAATGTCAGAAAGGATGGTTTGGGCTCCCATGATTAGTCACGTGGAGACAATAAGAAAGTGATTTATTAATAATTAAAATCTACCTCAATCTCCAAAATATTCCAAAGTTAAATAAAAATCGAATCTATAATAATGTTTTTGGTGATTGGATGGTTGGGTGGTAGTGTGGCTTTGAGATTGTTGGTGATATGGGTCTTTGGATTCTCTTGATGAGTTTTGGAGGTTGTCTCACATCCGTGATGGCATCGATCTTGTTGGGTTGCACTTTACGCTGGGGTGATCGTTGGAGTTTCACGTAGCTTTCACTGTTGGTTATGTGTTTGTGTGTGGGGTACTTTAAGGTTGTGTCACACTTTACTTGAGTTGGGTTTCTTCTCCTTCCTTAGTCTTTCTTTGTATGTGGACACTTAGGCACGCACCCACATGTGCATGCTTGGTAGTAGTTAAGAATTTTTCTACTGAGCTGTAGTTCGTTCAGACCCTCTTTCTTTCCCTTTTTCTAGGATTTGTCTTGCAGGGCTTGGAGTAGTTATGGACTTGGACCTTGGCTTGCTGCTGGATCCTTGGGAGCTTGCCACCTTGGTCTACTTTGTACTTATTTTCTTTGTACCTTCTATTCAGTTGTAGTAGCCAGTTGTGTATTTATTCTTTCGCAATCTGTATTTCTTTTATAGTCTCCTTCTGTATCATATGCTTGTAATAGTTACTTCAGCTGATTGTAACCGAATAGCAATAGTTAACTCCCCGTTTACCTTTTATTGTTATTTCAAAAAAAAATACATTTGAAATGGTTTTTAAAATTATGGGGTGTTACACGATATCTCTACATAGAGTGAAGTACTTAGGATACATGAGTACTCTTCATAGACTCATCTATATAAATGTTGAAGTGTGGACGCTTCTCGGGAGAATTGTGGGCAAATTCTCTAGGTCATTCATGAAACTGGGATCTAAGTACATGGCCGTAAAGTCCTGGCTTTGGAACATTACACTTAATGGAATGTGTGTGTGGTGTTTTCAGATATAGAGTTCAGGAACACGAGTCACTCTAACTTAATGCTGAAGCACTATCACCATGTAAAGGTTCAAGTCGAAAAACACCTATACTTATGCACATCTTCATATCTTCTTGCTCAGGATAAGATATTTTATTAAAAATATACAAGTAGGGGATTGTTGGGTTGTGTGTATATTTTTCTTGTACCGATGTGCCCAAAACAAGACCTCTTTCTATACCAGTACAACTTTATTCGTTTTTGAACAGAAATGTTTTGTATCGATGCGTAATCTTTCTGTACCGGTACAACTTCATTTTTTTTTCAAAAAGGAAGATTTTGTACCGATACACATCCTATCTATACTGATACAATGTTAATACATTTTTCATTTCTAATCGGTACAATTGCATCTTTATGAATAAAACCGAATTTTTAAATCAATTTTGAACGTTTTTATTCTTAAGAGTTGCATCTATTCATTAAAACCTGTATATAATAACCATTGCAAATCTATTTAGTGAATATATAACAATGAAATTAGTGCTTACCATTACAATAGAAATATCGGTTTTGAAAAAGAAAAAAAAAACAGAACGCTTGATATACCGAACAAGAGAAAGAAAGTGTATTGATTTCTGATTACTTGCCGTGCAAAAGTAATCGAGACAGAAGCTGTATTCTGGGTTATTTTATCTTGGGGACGACGTGGTTGAATATTACTTGCACAGAGAAGTTAAAGCCGCGAAACGTCATAAAGATAGCAACCTAGTCTGCGACTCAACAGAACACGATAATTACGGTATTTTATTATTCTTTCAATACAAGATAAACTGTTCCATACAATATTTTCAAAAATAGCATAAGAAAAGTAAAGTTTTACATCATTGGCCCCTAGGGCATAGCTGAGTTGACAAAGGCCACGAACAATGGCGGAACTAGAACATAATTTTATCCCAGGCTAATAGAAATTTTAAATAAATTGAAGGTATTTGGGGTGGACTAATTTTAATTTGTATAAATTATATATATAAAAAATAAAAAAAAATTTAAAATCCACCTGGGCTTAAGCCCTATCTAGCCCCTTGCTAGGTCTGCCCTTGGCCACAGATGACTTAAAGGTCAGTCTTGCTAATAGCCGCAAGGTAGGGAATTCGATTGCCACTGGCGACAGTCTGGATAAGCTCCCTTGTGCGCTGACATAGTGTACAAATAGCCTATGAACCCTGGCTTGTTGAGGCACATTCTACGATTTATCTTCTCCACGATGCTCTGAGGGCGGGACAATGGGATCCTCAAGAATAGAGATTCATCCTTTTTTTTACATTATTGAAGATAAAAATAAGTTTTTATATCACCAAGTGACTGTGAAAATAAAAATTAGAATTTCATCATGAAAAGATGACAAAATAAATGAAGAGCTAATAACTCTCTATTAAGCTCTTCAAAATTATGCATTCCAACCATGTCATGTTATCTGGTACCTAAAAATGTTTGGTTGAGCATACATGTCAAGTAGAATAATTTCTTTTCAATACTATATATGTATATTTGTATTGTGCACCACACATTATGAAACACATGACACTTCAAATAAGACATGTTCCAACATCTACAACCATGAAATGGTTAGTAGAATTTTAATGATCATTAACGAAATTATGGGTTTTTAGTCTATCACATTTTACTTTGTTCACATATATAGTTAATTGAGTTGTCTTCTCGATGGGTCCCTTGTTGGCTAATTACAAGTATAATTCCTTGGTTTTCTTGACTAGTCTTAGGGCTTGGTATTCCACCATTGATCAATGTATGGAGTGATAAATATCCAGGAACAAAATTTCCAAAAGCATCCAACTCAATTATACTAACCTTCACAAGTACAAATTACTTCAGTAACCTTCTCATTTACATTAATTGAATGTTTTAACACTTGTTATGAGGTTGAAAATACTCTACAATGGGAAATTGAAGTTCCAACATCAAATGTTCATCAATTTACATCAATACTAATGTGTCAATTTCTTAATTTCACACTCAAAAGTCTCAATTTTATAACTTATTCACAATTGCTAACTTCACAATATATATGGTTTCTCATCAAAACAACAATTACCTATGTCAATGTAGGACTAATTGCTATAACAACGTTCCAAAATTAAAACTCAACCCCATTAACAATCAAGAACAAAATATGGGGGCTGAATGGTCTGGTACTAGGTCGACAAAATTTGTTTCGTGTCGATCCAAGCAGGTGTGAAACTCGATGTCCTGTTTGTGACGGCCCAGATTTTCAAACTATTTTTTTGAAAATATTGTAAAATAGTTGGTAGAGGTAGAAGAAAATTCACTACCCAAGGTATCAATCCACAAGGCACCCAATGAAATGAAGTAAAATCCACTAGCAAGGTACAAAGGTACACAATAGTACAAAAGTGCAGAAAAGTAAAAATACAACTAACTATAACATCCACAAAAGTAAACAGAACGGAAAGTAAAGGGAGTGACAACCTCGATAGAAAATCCATCAGTTACTCTGAGATCTCCAATCAACAAGTCCTTCTATCCCTGCACACAAAAGACTAGGGGAATGAGAAAGAGGGTCTGAGCTATCCACACGCTTAGTAGAAAACCACTAACTACTAACAAGTATGCACATGGTGGGTGTGTGCCCAAGTGTCCACACACAAACGTACTGAAAGTAAAAGAAAGGGGAAGGACAAAGGAAATGCAAATGTATCCTTAAGTGCAATGGACACAGGAGCAAACTAACAGGGAGAATTAACTCTAATCCTCAAAACTACAAAGGACATAGTGAAGTAGGCTCCAAGATCCAACCAAGTGGACAATGACTCAAACACCAGACAACAACTCTACTATAGGGACATGACAACCCCAAAGGCCTCCTAGAAGGGCCCAAAGAACCTCAATATCAAACGATACTTACCAAGTCATGCCACAATCCTCTTTCAACCTTAGACATCGTTGTAGGTTTGATTCATAGATAATTTTGGGATATTTGAATGATTGAGGCAAGTTTTCCAATTCTCTCAATCTTGTCAAAACAAGGGAGCTATATAAGTCAACCTTGACGAAACAAGGGATAATCAACCTTTATTCATTATTATTAATATTTTACCGCATATTCCTAACTTGTCAAAACAAGAGGGTCACGAATCTCAACCTCTTCAAAATAAGGGAATAATGTGCTAAGCTTCCCCTAAAATCCATCGGCCGATGTTTTTAGTTTGTTTCGAGACTTACATGAGAACTCATATCTCCCCCTTTGGCCCAAAGACTTCTTCCTATGATCACCCGGAAATGATCACTAGGAGTTCTGTGACTAACGGGAACACGTATATCCCACTTAATACTTATAAAGGTGTTATAAGATT
>NMUG010007308.1:5000-7500 GCA_002855965.1 Monotropa hypopitys
TTGACCACAACATTGCTGATTATGTAACTGCAAAGAACAATGTCGTGCTGTCTTACAAGGATATGAGTCACACAAACTCATATGGGCTTATACGTGGACTTCAGTTTGCATCTTTTGTTGTGCAGTACTATGGACTTGTGCTGGATCTCTTGCTTCTTGGTTTGACCCGAGCCAGTGAAATTGCTGGTCCTCCACAAATGCCAAACGAGTTCATTACTTTTTGGGACACGAAAGTTGAAACCCGACATCCTATTCGGTTGTACTCCAGGTATATTGACAAAGTGCATATACTGTTCCGGTTTACCCATGAAGAAGCCCGTGACCTCATCCAACGATATCTCACTGAACATCCTGATCCTAATAATGAGAATATGGTTGGTTATAACAACAAGAAATGTTGGCCAAGAGATGCGAGAATGAGGCTGATGAAGCATGATGGTAATTGTTCTCTTTTATATCGCACTACACTTTTACATGGTGATTTGAATATGCATGCTTTAAGTCGACTTCCTTTGTGGTAAATAAAACTTATTCATATTGTTTTTTTCTCCTTTCAGTGAATCTTGGGAGGAGTGTTTTCTGGGACATGAAGAATCGTCTTCCACGGAGTATTACAACACTGGAGTGGGAGAACAGTTTTGTTTCTGTTCACAGCAAAGACAATCCAAACTTACTTTTCAGCATGTATGTTCACTTATTATTAATCATCTTTTTGATTTCCTGTCCCTGTTTAGTTTTTTACATGCAGTAGACTATGGGTTGTCCGATGGTTTAGTGCCACATGTCACTCATTCTTCAATGGTGGATTCCTCTGATCTAGATTATTATGTCATGTTGGTCACTCTAGGATTCTAACTTGGGCATTTACATCATTCCATGTGAACATAGAGACAATAGTAATGTTGGACTGGTTCTTGTCAAAGTTTCAACCATGGCCGGGTGTTTCTGTGCTTTGACCATAAAAAATAAAAAAACAATAAATGCGTTCTTGAGACAAAGTTGGTCCTAGTTATTTATGTGCAAGTGAAATTGTTTAGTACCATGTGGTACCACCCTAGATCTTAACGCCATTGTACAACAGGTATCCATTGGACGTTGAAGAATTTGGACAAAGGAATATCATCTGAAAGCACCAAATTTGATAACTTGTTAAGGGAAAGACGAAAGAAAAAGGATTGTGGAGAAAAAGAGTCTTTACTAAATGGGTTATTTGTGGGAGACCATCTTTGATGCTGTTAATGCTTTCTAAGAAGTAAAAACGATTGTAATTTATGTTTTCATACCGCTTGAATTGATTTCTGTACCTCGTCAAAAATGATGTGTGCACTTAAATCTCGTGAACATAATCCATAATTTTTGTTCTTATTATCCCTGTAAATTTTTCTGTTTTGGATGCAACAGTGCTTGGGGTTCCATATTTCTCTCCGGTATTGGTCTATCAACTTTTTTTTGTGATACACTTTCTGATGACATGTAGGTGTGGATTTGAAGTTCGGATACTGCCAAAGATAAGAATGAGTCAAGAAGCATTCAGCAATACAAGAGATGGTGTTTGGAATCTGCAAAATGAACAAACTAAAGAACGGACTGCAGTTGCTTTCTTACGAGTTGACGATGAACATATGAAGGTGTTTGAGAATCGCGTGAGGCAGATTCTTATGTCATCAGGTTCAACGACATTCACAAAAATTGTCAACAAATGGAATACTGCTCTTATAGGTAGTTAATTTTACTTTTTTTCCTCATGAAAGCTTGTACAGATCACCGATTACTACATCAATATCATGTTTGCTGAAGGTTTGACTTTCTTTTGATAGGCTTGATGACGTACTTCCGTGAAGCCACCGTGCACACACAAGAACTGTTAGATTTGCTGGTCAAATGTGAAAACAAAATTCAAACCCGTATTAAGATCGGATTGAATTCGAAAATGCCTAGCAGGTAAACGCTGGTATTATAAGTTGCTGTGTGACTGGATACTTTTTTGTTTTATGTCTTATCTGTGTGATATTTGTTCTTCAGGTTCCCTCCTGTCATTTTTTATACTCCCAAGGAAATTGGGGGACTTGGTATGTTGTCAATGGGTCACATATTGATCCCACAAAGTGATCTTCGGTACAGTCAGCAGACAGATGTTGGTGTAACACATTTTAGGAGTGGAATGAGTCATGAAGAGGACCAGCTGATTCCTAACCTTTATCGTTACATACAGGTTGATGAATGCTTATTGCATCTGGATGCATGCTTTCTCAGTGTACTTATTATTAGCTGTCATGTTTACTTTTCTACAGCCATGGGAGAGTGAGTTCATCGATTCTCAGCGAGTTTGGGCAGAATATGCACTGAAAAGGCAGGAAGCCCAATCCCAAAATAGGCGGTTGACCCTTGAGGATTTAGAAGTAAGTTGATGTTTTTTGTTCTTTTCTTCCATGATATATAGGCACTTGCCTGATTGTTTCACTGTTCGTTTTTTGGAACTGTAGGCAGTTCTTTTCTTCAG
>NMUG010007309.1:0-12137 GCA_002855965.1 Monotropa hypopitys
ATTTATTTTGCTAGAGAGGACGCGCCGCATAGGGTACAGTTTAGGGTTTTCCTTATTTTAATTTTTTTAAGACTCTCTTCCCAACATGAGACTCTCTTCCCAATAGGTTTCATATTTGAACTTCTTCCTCCTTGGAGGAGGCGTACAAAATTAGTGCTAGGTTTTTCATTTTTTCATTTTTTTGGTCTCTTCCTCCTACAGGAGGCGCCATTAGGGAGTGGTTATTTTATTTTTTTGTTCTTTTATCTCCTCATAGGAGGAGGCACATGGATACAGATTTGATAATTTAATTTGAGGTATGATTTATTTAAATAAAAAAATTTATGTTCTGTTATTACTTATGAAATATTTGTTCTGTGGCGAATCTAATTCATTATTTGTGGTTTCAGAGGATACTTCGAGGTGGCCTAATCCAGTCACATCTAATTCAAAGAAACCGATTTAAGATCTGACAGTGAGTGTGCTAGTTAGTTATGTGGATTTTATTGTTTTCTGTTAGTAGTTTTCTGTTAATATCGTATCTGTTTAGTTGTACAAGAACACCTAGTATCATGCTAAGATTGTACGAGCCACTTGCTGTATTTCTGAAAATTTTGGTAATCTGATGATCCTGTTAAATCTGATAAATCTGAACGATCCGATATTCTGATACCTAGAAAGGTTAAATAGATTCTGACATTCTGATATTCTGCGGCCCCTTCGTGAGGCGTTAGGTTACGGCCCTTTCGTGAGGCGTTAGTTGCGGCCCCTTCGTGAGACGTTAGTTGCGGCCACTTCGTGAGGCAATTTTGTGTCCCTTAGCCTTCAAGGCCAGTGAGGCGTGTTTTTCTGGACATTTCAATGTCAATACTTGCTGGATGTTCTGCACAAGGAAATCTGTACTAACATAAAAAGTAAAACATACACATGTGATAAAAGTCTGTAGAAATGTACGCTAGGATTCACACGTTACCTACTGGACTTAGATTATTTTCTGTTGTGCTCTGGCACGTTCTGTTGATAGATATCTGTTAGTATATTCAGCCTGTTTAGTATAATCTGTTCTGTTCTGTTTTAGTTTTTTATATATGCATGTGTTGTTTTCAGTTTATTTTTATTGAAGCAGTACTTCTAGTAAGCTAACGCATTCCTGCACTTTGTATATGTATGGGCATTGGTCGAAGTGCAAGTTCTGATTAGCTGAGCAGTGTGGTCCACTATCTTGGAGTTTTTAGCAGGAGGAGTTCTTAGTTGCGCTGTCTGTACTGGGTTGTTCAGTTTATCAGTTATCTTATCTGTTTTTACTTTCAGTTGCACTGTAGTTGGTAGCAGAGTCTGTTCTGTTATTTAGATGGTTACTTCTGTTTCTGTTGGACTTGGTCAGCGTGTTTGCTGAGTTTTGTTTTATTTCCTAGTTGTCAGCACTTTGGGATTTCTGCAGTTTTTAAATTAAATTCAGTTATGCATTATCATTTAGAATATCTGTGTCTCTGGTTATCTGTTTATCTCTGTCTGTTTAGTCTGTTTCTTTTTCTATCTTTTCTGTTTTAGTAACGTTGCCAAGTCCTCCGGATCATTAAATTGGTTGTAGCGGGACGGGGCGTTACAGCTTGGTATCAGAGCATAGGTTTAGAGATTCTCAGAGTATGGATGGATAGAGTTGAGAATTGTGTACGACTAATGATTACCCTTAGGTCTGATTAGAAGATCGCCTAGCTAACGTATCTTCTCATCAGAAGTTTGGGAGAATCTGCGGTAATACATGGTTACTCTTAGGGATTTCTGTAGAGTCGTAGTGGACCGTAGGATGTTAGTGTGTCGCATGCATTCATGGACTAACGCTAACGGTTTTTATCTAACAATTGTTTGTGATGGTTGTCTGTGATTAAAGCTCAGGGAAATTTTATGGATCATCATTCCGAGGGACAGTCGAGTGCTGGGGAAGTAAATCAGCCACAGGTTCCGGGGGTACAAAGAGCAGAAGGGGACATGGATCGTTTGGTTGTAGCTCTGACAAATTTTGCAAATTACCAGGCGGCAGAGTTAAAGGGACCTGGTGCATTGTATGAAAAATTCAAAAGACTACATCCTACAGAGTTTGAGGGTACTACTGACCCGAGTGTGGCAGAGAAATGGCTAAAGGTAATTCAGCGGGTCTTCAAGATTTTGGAAGTGATAGATGAGCAGAAGGTGAGGTTAGCTTCTTTCAGCCTAGCAGGGGAAGTATTGATCTGATGGGAGAATTTCAGTCGTTACTTATGAAATATTTGTTCTGTGGCGAATCTAATTCATTATTTGTGGTTTCAGGGGATACTTCGAGGTGGCCTAATCCAGTCACATCTAATTCAAAGAAACCGATTTAAGATCTGACAGTGAGTGTGCTAGTTAGTTATGTGGATTTTATTGTTTTCTGTTAGTAGTTTTCTGTTAATATCGTATCTGTTTAGTTGTACAAGAACACCTAGTATCATGCTAGGATTGTACGAGCCACTTGCTGTATTTCTGAAAATTTTGGTAATCTGATGATCCTGTTAAATCTGATAAATCTGAACGATCCGATATTCTGACACCTAGAAAGGTTAAATAGATTCTGACATTCTGATATTCTGCGGCCCCTTCGTGAGGCGTTAGGTTACGGCCCCTTCGTGAGGCGTTAGTTGCGGCCCCTTCGTGAGGCGTTAGTTGCGGCCCCTTCGTGAGGCGATTTTGTGTCCCTTAGCCTTCAAGGCCAGTGAGGCGTGTTTTTCTGGACATTTCAATGTCAATACTTGCTGGATGTTCTGCACAAGGAAATCTGTACTAACATAAAAAGTGAAACATACACATGTGATAAAAGTCTGTAGAAACGTACGCTAGGATTCACACATTACCTACTGTACTTAGATTATTTTCTGTTGTGCTCTGGCACGTTCTGTTGATAGATATCTGTTAGTATATTCAGCCTATTTAGTATAATCTGTTCTGTTCTGTTTTAGTTTTTAATATCTGCATGTGTTGTTTTCAGTTTATTTTTATTGAAGCGGTACTTCTAGTAAGCTAACGCATTCCTGCACTTTGTATATGTATGGGCATTGGTCGAAGTGCAGGTTCTGATTAACTGAGCAGTGTGGTCCACTATCTTGGAGTTTTTAGCAGGAGGAGTTCTTAGTTGCGCTGTCTGTACTGGGTTGTTCAGTTTATCAGTTATCTTATCTGTTTTTACTTTCAGTTGCACTGCAGTTGGTAGCAGAGTCTGTTCTGTTATTTAGATGGTTACTTCTGTTTCTGTTGGACTTGGTCAGCGTGTTTGCTGAGTTTTGTTTTATTTCCTAGTTGTCAGCACTTTGGGATTTCTGTAGTTTTTAAATTAAATTCAGTTATGCATTATCATTTAGAATATCTGTGTCTCTGGTTATCTGTCTATCTCTGTCTGTTTAGTCTGTTTCTTTTTCTATCTTTTCTGTTTTAGTAACGTTGCCAGGTCCGCCGGATCTTTAAATTGGTCGTAGAGGGACGGGGCGTTACACCTGCCCAACACGATGGAGTCCTGCATCTCCTTCCATATAATGCTTTGAATGGTGCCATTCCTATGCTCGCTTGGTAACTGTTGTTGTAGGCAAATTCTGCCAGTGGTAGATGCTCTTCCCATCCCCCTTAAAAGTCCAAGGCACAAGCTCACAATAAATCCTCTAGCGTCTGAATGGTTCTTTCTGATTGAACGTCTGTCTAGGGATAAAAATCTATGCTGAAGTTGAGTGTCGTTCTCATTGCCTTCTGCAGTGATTTCCAAAATCTAGATACAAATCGTGGATCTCTATCGGATGTGATGGACACAGGTGTACCGTGCAATCGAATGATTTCGCGCAAATAGGTGGTTGCCATTCGGTCCATAGAATAGGTGTTCTTGATCGCAATGAAATGGACAGTCTTTGTCAAACGATCTACTATGACCCATATCGCATTGTTGCCCTTTTTGGAACAAGGCAACCCTATGACATAGTCCATAGTGATGTTCTCCCATTTCCACTTGAGAATAGTTAGAGGTTGCAATAATCTGGCGGGTTTCTGACGAATATCTTTGATTTGTTGGCATTGCAAACATCGGTTGACGTAGTCAGTTATGTCACATTTCATTCCCAACCACCAATAAGACTTCTTCAAATCCTGATTCATCTTCATTTGGTCGGGATGAATCGTGAACTTCGAGTGATGGCCATCGTCCATGATCTTCCGCTTGATTTCTTCATCGCTGGGGACACATAATCGGTTCCAAAATCGAAGGATTCCATCTACAAGGGTGAATTCACTTTCTGAGTTGATTCCTTTTCCGATCTTCGTAAGGTTTGGGTCGCCTCCTTGCTTTGACTTGATTTCTTCCAAGATTGTAGATTCTATAATGAAGGTGTTGAGATGTCCATGTTGTAGGTGATCAAGCTCCATCTTTCTCTTTCTGCTCAAGGCATTTGCAATGGTGTTGGCTTTCCCGGGATGATATTGGATGTTGAGATCATAGTCCTTCATTAGCTCTAGCCATCTTCGCTGCCTGAGATTCATCTCCTTCTGGGTGAAAAGATACCTCAAACTTTGATGGTCAGTGAATACATTACGGGTGACTCCATAAAGATAATGATGCCAGATTTATAGAGCAAAAACTATTGCGGCAAGTTCTAAATCATGGGTTGGGTAGTTCTTCTCGTGAGGCTTCAGTTGATGGGAGGCATAAGCAATAACTTGACCTCGCTGCATCAGAACACATCCGAGTCCCTTAAGTGAAGCATCGTTGTAGACTTCAAAGTCTTCTCCTTCTTGAGGTAGTATAAGAATAGGTGCCGTCGTGAGTCGCTTCTTCAGCTCTTGGAAGCATTCTTCTCTTTTCTTCGTCCAATCAAATGGTTATCCTTTCTTCGTTAGCTCCGTCATCAGGGTTGCAATTTTTGAAAAGTCTCTGATAAATCTTCGATAGTAGCTAGTGAGTTCAAGGAAACTATGAACTTCAGTTACTGAGGTTAGTTTAGGACATTGCTGGAAGGCTCCTATCTTCTGAGGATCTATTGAAATTCCACGTTCCTCAATGATGTGCCCAAGAAATTGAATCTTCGTGAGCCAGAACTCGCATTTTCTGAATTTGGCGTAAAGCTTCCTCTCCGTCAAGGTCTGCAAGATGATTGACAAGTGCTTCGCATGCTGTTCTTTGTTCTTGGAGTAGATGAGGATATCGTTAATGAATACGATTATGAAGTCGTCAAGATAGTTGGTGAAGATCCGGTTCATCAGGTCCATGAATGCTACAGGTGCATTGGTGACACCAAATGGCATGACTAAAAACTCAAAATGCCCATACCTAGTGCAAAAAGTTATCTTCTCCACATCTTCTGCTTTAACTTTAAGCTGGTGATATCCTGAGCGAAGATCAATCTTCGAGAATACTTTGGCTCCTTGTAGCTGATCGAATAAGTCATCAATTTGTGGCAATGGATACTTGTTCTTGATAGTGACCTTATTTAGCTCTCGATAGTCAATGTAGAGGTGCATTGTTCCGTCCTTCTTCTTGACAAGCAAAATTGGTGCTCCCCATGGCGATGAGCTTAGTCAAATGAAATCTGTATCAACTAATTCTTGAAGTTGCGCCTTCAATTCTGCAAGTGCCATTCGATACGGTGCTTTAGATATTGGCTGGTTTTCTGGGATAGTCTCGATACTAAATTCTACCTCTCGATCAACGGGCATTCCTGGCAAGTCTTCGGGAAAAACTTCGGGAAAATCACGAACCACTGGGATATCCGTTATTGAACGAGAGTTTGGTGCTGTAGACAAAATGCTGCAAATATAACCTCGGCATCCCTTCTGCAAAAGTCGACGAGCGTGGGCCATAGACACAAAACACGGGGGTGAGGTGACTCCTTCTCCTTCGAGCTTGGTTTCTTCTTCTTCGAGTCCTACAAAGACTATACACTTCTTCGCGCAATCTATCTTGACTTTGAACTGGGATAACCAATCCATTCCAATGATAGCATCAAAATGGGACATGGCTAGGGGGATTAAATCGATTAGGGTGTGAGCTCTATTAATGGAAACATCACAACTTATAAGGACGGACGAACATACGACTCCCTTACTCATGGGTTGGGATATGAGCAAGTCATATTCCAAAGGTTCAATATTTCTATCGATCTTTTGAGAGTGAGATTTCGAAATGAAAGAGTGAGTAGAACCTGAATCGAATAGGGCATACGTAGGAATTTCACAGACAAGAATTCTACCTGCCACGATGGCTTCATCGTTCCTGGGATCTCCGGGGACTAAAGCGAAAGCTCTTCCATGCCGTTGGTTTCGGTTGTCTTGATGATTGATTCTTGGTACTCCCACGGGTATGTCATTTGCTCCCATTGTCGACTTTGGACAAGCCTTCCGATAATGACCCTCCTGACCACATCCGAAGCATACTAAGGTTCTATTTCCCCCGCCTTGGTTTCCTGTTCTTCTTTGGCCATTCCTCATTTCTCCATAATTTGTCCTCTTATGTGGACCAGCTCTTCTAGGCTTTTGGTTATGCCTCTTCCTTTCTTGATAACGCTTCGTATCCTCTACGTCTTGTTCTACCAGCAGGGCTCGATCTAGGACATCTGTATAAGTAGACAGCTGAAGCGGTCGAACTACCTTCTGAATCTCCGACTTTAGTCCATCCTCAAAGCGTCTCACATTCATCTCCTCCAATGCCACCAAGTAAGGTTCATACACTGCAAGGTTTGTAAACTCGGTTTTATAGGTGGCCACCATCATGATTCCCTACTGCTTAAGATGCTCAAACTCCATCCTCCTTGCCGTTTGCATTGCCCTTGGCATAAACTTCTCATGAAAGATCTCTAGAAACCTTTCCCAACTCATTTCCGGCTCCATAGCGCTCTTCAGATTCCACCACCGATTTGCCTCTCCTTCCAGATGGTACGATCCGATCTCGACTTTTTGCTGATCCAAACATATTAGCAATCGAAAATTCTTGTCTAGGGCTGCAATTCACTCGTTGGCTCTGACAGGGTCCATCCCTCCTTAGAAAGTAGGAGGTTTCAGTTTCAAGAACTCCTTTACTGCTGCAAGATTGCTTGCTTGCTCGATTGGATCGACTAGAGCTTCCCATTCATGATTAGGCGGTTCATTCACAGGTCCTGGCTGATTAAAGTATTGGTTGATCATCTTCTACTGAGTTTAGATGGTTCCATCTAGCATCCTGTCCATGTCGCGGAGCTCTTCCACTTCATCGTTTCGCTGACCAACTCCTTAACCATTTGTGCGAGTGTTGACCATTCTTCTAGGAGATCGGATATTACGAAATCATATGAGGGTGCGTCCGACCACACGACAAAATATCCGGATAATTCATACAGACTCAAGTAAACTACTCCTCATCAAAGTCAACGGGCCACTCATAGGGCGGATAAACCCATTCCTCATGATCTATATCGATATCTTCCTCATTCTCACTCGGGTCTTCTTCGGGGTCCTCCTCGGGATCATCTTCTAAATCGAGGTCCCATCCTTGGTTCTGCCACTCGATTAGTTCCTCTTCCTCTTCGACCACTTCTTCATTTTCCGGTTGTACTCCATCATTATTGCCATACATAACACGATTTCTTCCTCCTTCCATGAGGTATTCAAACTCCCAATGTTTAATAGATGCTCTTGCCACCGTGCAAACATGCTCTAACAGTCACAAGTGATAGTTAATCATAGCTCTCTTGCTCCGTATTATCTTCGAAGTCTACTGCAACTCGGGCTACAAGGTTTTAAGTAACCGTTACAGAATCGGAAAGAGCTTGCTCTCGAATGTCTTCATTTACTTCAAAGATTTCTTTATCTTCCTCTTGCACTATTGGAGGTGGTGCTACCTCGTGATGCTCCTCGGAATCACTACTAGAATAGTCACTGCTGCTGCTGCTAGACATAGCTAAGCCATATGCACATATATAACATATTAAAATAAGTCCATCTCTAAGTGTTAACAGGAATTTCTAATATAACTAGTGAGTGCCTTGATCCTAACTCTGGGTTTGTTCAAAATTCGAAAAACTCTTGCTCTGATACCACTGTTGTCACGACCCAATCACACATGAGCCATGACCGGCCAATGAGCAAGCTCGCTAAAGGCCCTATTAAATGAGTTTAGGGATTCATCGAATAATTTTTAGATTGAAAAATAGCAGAAAGCGTGAAAATACCCAGAGAGTGCATCACTAGAAATATACCCACAATCACTTTATTAATAAACTGAGATTACATCAAAAAGCCACATGGGCTAATACATAGTTCAACAAAAACTTGCATAATAACCCCCAAGATCATACTGTTGCTCCTCAAATCCTGAAAATGGTTTTAGAAAATGCATAAGTTATAAAGTTAGAGTGAATACAGTACATACCAAAATTACTAGTTTCATGGACAACCAAACTTTCCCTACAAGCAAATCATTTTAGATAATCATAGTATGAGTGACTCAATAGCCTCAAGAGTAGTGTTATTGACTCCTCTGGACATATTAGATTTCGACATCTTTCACGCATGAACCTGCAACAAGTGCACATTAATTGCTGTAAGTATTCTGCCCGAGATGTAGGACTGTCAACCATTCTATCAAGCCAATCAATTACAACCTCCACGGTACCAGAACAAGAGAGAGCTACCCCGCAGTATGCATAGTGCCATGATATCATCCGAATGACCATCTAGTTTGGTCCCACCCTTATATCTCATCCCTATCTGCATGGTATCTAACCCTGCCCCCAGCACCGGACTCTTATGCGTTTATGACCGTATTCCGTGGCCATGTCATGTCCGTACCGATAATCATACAAAACATTTTCCACATTTGTTTATCCATTTATAAAAGGAGATTTCACAAGCTCTTCTCTTTTGTTTTGCAGGAGTGATAATATAGTAAGCTTTCGGACTCAATAGCCACAATAATATTATGAAAAAGGAGAGAGCAAGTAAAGGAAAATGCGAGTAAGTAGGGCATGTAAAGATTAACCTTTTTCCTTAGGTTGTTTTTTCTCTTGATTAACACCTCAAATCTGCAATAAAACATAATAAATTAATTCTAAGCTTTCTGTCGAACTGCTAAGGCTCTTATGGCTACTGGTTAATACAAGTGGCCGAAGGACTACTAGTTACACTTAACAGGTTCTGGCAAGCAGTGGCAAGTAAGGCCGAGCTGCTTTGGTCCGGGAGGTCAGTCTACCGAGCTGACTGTTTTGCCGAGCAGCCAAACAAGGCTTCTGGTAGACTAGGGCCGTACGGGAAATGGTGCTTCAAACACTAAGACTAGTTGAAAAGGTTGGCGAAATGATCTTAAGGCCTCATGGCTAATTGGCCGAATGATTGGCTATATAGCCGAGCTCAGAGAGCTGAGTTCCAAAATGGCAGGCGGACCTTTCTGCCGAGAACAAGTGCTCCGGCAACTGGGATGTCAGCAAATGCTACGGGAAAGGTCAGAGGTGTTCTAGAATAGTCCGGACATGTTTGCCGAGCTGAAGTGAGTTTAGTCGGAGGGTCAAAAGGGTTGTTCTCACTGTTTGTCCAAGTGTCGAACACTGAAATATTTTCGAGCTGAAAATACAGGGGTCTGGGTTGCTTCAGTAGAGCCAAAGGAAGGTTGCCGAACCAAAAATAGTGTGGCCAAGTCCTTTGGTGCATCTGCCGAACAAGGATAAGAATAAGACTTCGATAAAAACATGACCGAAGGACTTAGGTGGTTACCTGAGTTGGTCTCTTGATATGTCAAGTGGTTGTCGAGTTGGGGTCTGTCCGGAGGATGATAGTCTGGGCAGAGGAAGTCTTCCGAACTAGAACAATTAATATGGAGGATTAAAAATATGTTTCATGAAGTAAGAACTGGTCAGTCAAGTATTCAGGTGGTCTGGGGAGGTTTGCCAAATAACGAAGTGTCCAGAGGTGGACTTTCTCTCTCAAGGACTTGAATACACGGAGGAGGGTTTGGTGGGTCTTGAATGCTTGGGCAATGGCTGATTATATAGTAAGTTGGAGGGTTAGGTGCATTAATGGCTCGATTTAACTCATACTTAATCCTCCCGAACGATCAGTGACCTGTCCAATCCGGGTCAGGTCTGAGCTCTAACATGTCAGTCAACCTGCGACTGTGTTGTCCTATCAGTCAGGTGGCTAGTTAGTCCGAATCGGGCCTGACCCTGCAGCTCGGCAGAGCTGCTGCCACATAGCTGGCGTCCGGATCCGGGTCTGGACCGATCGGCTGGTCTGGACCGGGATGGTCCGCCCTGCTACTTTTGGTTGGGCCTATCTTTTGGTCTTTCTAACTTGATTCTACAAGCCTTTAAATGAACTCTTTGGTTTGTATTGGACTTTAACATCTAAAACCAAGCCTAAAATGGATTTAATTAAATATTAGCTCACCTCCAAGACATTCTAATTAATTAATTTATTTATTAAAACTTTAATTTATGGGACGGGGTCTCACATTGGAGAACATTAGTTCTATTTGGTGATTTTTGGTTTGTTGGTTTGGAATATGTCAGAACTTGTGTTAGTGGAGTATCTGTACCATCTTGGTAACTATTAGTTGTGGTTGGTGATTTGAGCAGTTAATAGTGTGGCTTTATGTCTTATGGGTATTTTCTGTTATTTCACATTTCCGTGTCTACAGAATATAATAATTATTTTAGCGGAGCGGGGTGTGATAGTTTTGGTATCAGAGCATAGTTGTTAGATTCTCGGAGTATGGATAGATAGAAGGGAGGATTGTGCATAACCACTGATTACCCTTAGGTCTGATTGGAAGAACACCTTATAAATATACCTTCTAGTGGGAAGTTTGGGCAAGTTTTTGGAGATGCATAGTTACTCCTAGGGATGTGGTATGTTGTGTAGTGGACCGTAGGGTGTTAGTGAGTCACGTATAGGTCTTGGCAGTCACTAACATTTATTGTTAATATTCTCTGTGGTGGTTATCTGTGTTGTGATTATAGGAATTCAAAATGAGTCAACGAGAGAAAGGGGCATCTAGTGCACCAGGAGAAAGGGAAGTAAATCAACCAAGGGCACCAGAAGAACCATAGGTTAGAGGGGATGTGGACATGTTTATTGCAGCTATGGCCACATATATAGAGCATCAAACTACTGGGGTGACAGACAACCTAGGGAACTAGGTAGTACACTGTATGAACGTTTTAAAGGATTATACCCAGTAGAATTTGAGAGAACTATAAATCCTAGTGAAGTAGAGTCTTGGTTGAAGGGATTGGAGAGGGTGTTTGATATACTTGAGGTAACAGATGAGAAAAAGGTTAGACTAGCATCTTTTAGTCTAAAAGGAGGCATTAGCTTGGTGGGAAACATATAGCCGACTGAGAACGACACCGATACCTAGAGTTGTACCTGAGGTAAGGGGAGTAATCACTTGGACGATGTTTATTCAAGAGTTTTATACTCAGTATTATCTTGAGAGCTATCAGTTGGAAAGAGAGGCAGAGTTTATATCATTTAAGCAGGGTAATATGACTATAACGGAATATGAGGCTAAGTTTTCATTCCTAACTCTATATGCTATGGATTTAGTGAAATCAAATGTAAAAAAGTGTAGGCATTTCAAAGTGGGTTGATACCACCTATAGCCACCAGATTGGCGGGATATAGAGAAACATCATATGCAGACTTAGTAGAAATGGCAAGGAAAATGGAAAAAGATATAGAGGAGTTAAAAGACTATAGGGAGGGAGTCAAGAAAAGTAGAATGGATGCTTTAGGGAAAGCAGCAAGTGGTGAGCCAAGAAGTATGGAAATGAGGTCACAAGCTCGGAAGGGTCAATGGAGTACACGACTGAGTGGATCCACTAGGAATAGTAAGCAAGGGAGTTCTATAGGATCGTTTAATGTTAGGCGGTGTTTCCTTTGTGATACAACTGATCATATAGCACGTGAAAGTCGAAATAGAAGTAAAGAGAGGCGGGGACCTCAATGTTTCAGATGCAGGGAATATGGTCATATAGCACCCCAATGTCCATAGATAGATGTGTCAGTTGCTCCATCAGTGGGAAGTGTGCCGGGGGAAAATGTTCGAGTAGTGGCTGATACAAGACCACCAGGGAGAGTGTTTGCATTGACTGAGCCACCTAGATCACCGAAAGTAGCACCAGGTATCTTTTTATAGTTTT
>NMUG010007310.1:0-12136 GCA_002855965.1 Monotropa hypopitys
TATATATATATATATATATATATATATTACCAACACCAACACCAACACCAGTGCACCACCTGTGCATTTGCATCTTTTGTGAAATATTTGATCCATAGACCCACCTGGTCTATGGCAAGGCTATTAAGACACTCCAATATCATTATATGATTTTTAACACCTTTTGAAAATATATTTATTTAACTCACACCAAAACAACACTATTTTCTTATTTAGAAGTTAACACCATTTTGAACTCAACACCGAAGTATAAATTACCATTTTTCACCGTTTGTAATTTAACACTACACCTTGAATGTAAAACACCATTTTCACACCATTTTAACTTTACACCTTATAAAATTACCATTTTACTTAAACACACACCAACACTTGTTTTACACCATTTTCCCCAAAACTTACTATTTTTAAACACACACACTGAAATCACTTGTATTTTTCTTCAAAAAAACCCACAGTGTACTTAAAACACGCTTTGTGATCCAAAGAATTTTGTTTTGACGAAAGCATTTCTAAAAACCCGACTCTACCACATATACGTACTATAAAAGTATATAGGACTTATCTAAACTTTATAGGAGTCATGGAAGTACTCACAGATAGATGAACTCCTAAGCGGTTTGCTTTCCTTTTCCTTTTTGCTGAACCGAACACGAACACGACGGCCCTTCGATACCTATAATACGCCAAAATGCTCATATAAGATTCTGAAATATTTTATATGTTCATTTCTACAATTTTTATCCTTTTAAAACACCATTTTCCAAACTTTATATTTTTCCCCGAACTCGAGATATCGGTACCTTGGGTTCTCCAAGATATCGGTATCTGAGTCAAACACTGCAGATATCGGTTTCTGGTCACAAGGGGTTTCTGGTCACTGACTACTCGAGATATCGGTATCTTAGATACCAAGATATTGGTATCTAAGACTCGGATAAAACTGGTTTCTCAGACTGCAAGATATCGGTTTCTTCAGAAAGCTCAAGATACCGCAGAAGATATCGGTATCTGGACCGGTTTCTCAAGATATCTCTTAAGATATCGGTTTCAAGGGGACTGCTGGTCTGGCACACTGGGATACCGGTATCTGGGCATGCCTAGATACCGGTTTCTGTCGTCTTCCCCAAATTCGACAGAAACTTCAAAATTAGGGTTTTTGGTTCCGAATCAAATTTCTTCAATTACTCTTTCAATACTTAACCAAACTCTACCAAATTTTAACCACATAAACTAGGCATGATTCTCTACGACTTGGTATTCTTAAATTTTCGAGTTGATACCTGATTTGGACGAATTAAATTCATAAAGTTTTTACGAGCTTGAATCTCCCTCTTCTGAAATTCTACAAATTCTCCTCCACACCAGCAAAGAACTCGAATCCCTCTTGACACGAACTTCTCCTCTACAGTGGCTTCCTATTCTTGCTCTCAATTTTCTCTTACATACACTCACAAGCACGAATTGATTTTTGAGAGATGGGTTTGGAAATTCTCGGATGGATGTGAAATGGGTTGGTATAAATAATCAAGATTCGAATTTACAGCTAATGGGATGTTTTACAACTCATATCTTGGGTTTGGCTCAGTCAATACATAGGAATGGGTTCCTATATTGATTATACGGAGTTCCAAAACAAAGCCTCTTCGGTTCCATCGCCATGGCAGTATCTGCACTACCATTCCCAACGACCAAGATATCGGTATCTTGGGTGTCAAGATACCGGTATCTGGAGCACTTTTACAAAAATTTCGAATTTTGATATTTTGACCTTTATGACTTCTAAATTCTATTTTAAACTCTCTAAATTTTATTTTTAATTATTTAACTCCTTAGATAATATTTTTAATTATCTAAACTCCCGATTATTAATTATTAATTAATTAAATTACGACACGGGTCTCACAACTCTCCCCTCCTTAAGGAAATGTCATCCCAAAATTTAGAGATGTACCTCCATCCTCAGCATGCGGTGCTTGATTATCTTCCTCCATGATTGCGAACATTCGACCTTGCCTCTGAATTGCTGCTGGCTGCCCCGATCCTCTGCCTCCAGTTCCTCCTCCTCGAGTTGGTGCATTCCCCACTGACGATGCTTGAATGATATCCTCCGGACACTCTCGCTGAACATGACCAGACTGGCCACACTTGAAACAAATCGGCGATCTAATCGGACATTCTTTCGCATAATGGCCAAACTCATTGTACTTGAAACATCGGACTTCTGGTGGCTGATATGATTGAAATCTTTTGCCAGACACGTTCTGCTGCGACTGCTGAGTTGGTGCTGCCCTCTTCTGCCCAGAGTAGCTCTGCTCCTTACTATATTGATTGGCATAACTTCCTCCTCGTAGTGGTTTTCCCCCAAACTCCTTCTGCTGCGATTGGCCGCCAGATTTTACTTTCTTAAACTCCTCTCTTCTCCCATCACCTTCCTTAATATCGCGCTCACAAATCTTTGCCTTGCTGACGAGCTGCTTGAAATCCTGCACCTCCAGTAGTGCAACTCGTGGACGAATACGATTATTTAACCCATACTGAAATTTCTCACACATTGCTTCTTTGGTAGCAACCACATACGGTGCGAAACGAGATAAGGCTGTAAACTTAGCCACATACTCTTCAACAGACATCGAACCTTGCTCCAACATCATGAACTCTCTACGCTTCTCCCCTTGATAGAACTTTGAGAAATACTTCTCGTTGAACGCCTCCTCAAAATTTTCCCAGCTTACAACTGCCTCCACTCCTGCTCTGACTGGTATCGCGGTCAAGATCCTCTCGGTAGACTCCCACCAATTCTGCGCTTCTTCTGAAAGCATGAATGTAGTCAGTCGAAGTTTGTCGTTATCGGGCACCTCTAAGATAGTGAAAATCTTCTTCAACTTCTTCAGCCTATTCTCGGCATCTTCCTCTCCTTTCATTTCCGTAAAGCTAGGCGGATCCATCGCTTTGAAGCTTTTGAACAATACTGTGTTGACATCAACAGGCTGCCTCGGCATCGGTACTGGTGGCACTGGTAGTCCTTCAACAAGTCGAGCTTGAATATCTGTCATTCGAATCATGGCTTCCTGCAACTGCCTCATCAGGTCTATACGAGCTTGCTCCCCTGCTCCCACTCCTTCTTCGTGAACTTGCTCATTCTGGCCTTCCCTCCTAAGATCAACTGAAGCTTCCGACATAACATTTCCCTCGTTTTGATTCTCGTGCTCCATAACGATTCTAATTAATCACAAAAATATATAGAATTAGAATAAATTTTTCTAGCTCTAACTCAAGAACACCCTATAGTCCCTAGTCCAGCTGACACGACGCCACTTAGTCTATAGAACCTCTCAACCATGCACTGATACCAAAACCTGTCGCGACCCGTCCCGGATAACCAGATAATAACGGTCATTGAGGGGACGACCGCGACGGCAAAGCAAGAAACTAAACTAAACTCAAACCAAACCACAACACGACAAACAACTTAGACCACAACTACGCGACAACTGAAAAACTGAAATAAAATAAAACATACATAACTTCTCTGATTATAAATTCCAGATGGTACAACGACTCAAAAGAAAAGAAAAAGGTACAACTCTAGCACATGGACACTACAACTCAACACAACACTGCTGCTACAACAACAACTCAGAACAACTACTACAACATGGCTCAAGGCCAACACCCCTACTATAACTCGATAAACAACAACAGACTCAAAGGAAAAAGAGTAAAAGACTCACAACTCCTACAACAACAACACACGACACGTCAGCTGGACAGAACTGGGACTTCTAGCTCCAAGCACCTAAAAGAAAGAAACACAAGCGTGTATCAGCAACGACGGCTGGTGAATACTAATATGAAAAGCATAAAGAAAAGAAGTCAAAATATCTAAGGACCACCTTTTCTTTTAAAACAACACACGCACACCCTTTTCCAAACTTATTTCCTTTTTATGAAATCACCTTTACTTAACTCACTCACACCTTTTTATACATCTTATATATATGTGTGTCAAACACCACTTTACTCTTTTACTCACACCAAAAACACAGTTTTATCTCTTTTATACTCAACACCAAAAACATCGTTTAAACTCTTTTAAACTCAACACCAACCACCATTTATATTTAATTTATAAACACCATTATTTTGACCAACTTGTGGAAACACCAACACCAGTAAAAGACCTTATATAGATCAACACCACACCACACCACACCAACACACACCACGCCAACACACACCACACCACACACCACACACACCACATATATATATATGTATACTCGTACTATAATAGCCAGGAGTCATTAACGTCCGGTGACTAACCGTTAAAGTCAGATCTGAAACCTTGGGTACATACTAGGATAGCCACTAGAAATAATCCAAGGGCCACTACACCAGTCCCAGTGGTAAGGACATGTACCCCACCGGGTACATAATATAATATATATATATATATATATATATTACCAACACCAACACCAACACCAACACCAGTGCACCACCTGTGCATTTGCATCTTTTGTGAAATATTTGATCCATAGACCCTCCTGGTCTATGGCAAGGCTATTAAGACACTCCAATATCATTATATGATTTTTAACACCTTTTGAAAATATATTTATTTAACACACCAAAACAACACTATTTTCTTATTTAGAAGTTAACACCATTTTGAACTCAACACCGAAGTATAAATCACCATTTTTCACCGTTTGTAATTTAACACTACACCTTGAATGTAAAACACCATTTTCACACCATTTTAACTTTACACCTTATAAAATTACCATTTTACTTAAACACACACCAACACATGTTTTACACCATTTCCCCCAAAACTCGCTATTTTTAAACACACACACTGAAATCACTTGTATATTTCTTCCAAAAAACCCACAGTGTACTTAAAACACGCATTGTGATCCAAAGGATTTTATTTTGACGAAAGCATTTCTAAAAACCCGACTCTACCACATATACGTACTATAAAAGTATATAGGACTTATTTAAACTTTATACGAGTCATAGAAGTACTCACAGATAGACGAACTCCTAAGCGGTTTGCTTTCCTTTTCCTTTTTGCTGAACCGAACACGAACACGACGACCCTTCGATACCTATAATACGCCAAAACTCTCATATAAGATTCTGAAATATTTTATATGTTTATTTCTACCATTTTTATCCTTTTAAAACACCATTTTCCAATCTTTATGTTTTTCCCCGAACTCGAGATATCGGTACCTTGGGTTCTCCAAGATATCGGTATCTCAGTCAAACACTGCAGATATCAGTTTCTGGTCACAAGGGGTTTCTGGTCACTGACTACTCAAGATATCGCTATCTTAGATACCAAGATATCGGTATCTAAGACTCGGATGAAACCGGTTTCTCAGACTGCAAGATATCGGTTTCTTCAGAAAGCTCAAGATACCGCAGAAGATATCGGTATCTGGACCGGTTTCTCAAGATATCCCTTAAGATATCGGTTTCAAGGGGACTGCTGGTCTGGCACACTGGGATACCGGTATCTGGGCATGCCGAGATACCGGTTTATGTCGTCTTCCCCAAATTCGACAGAAACTTTAAAATTAGGGTTTTTGGTTCCGAATCTAATTTCTTCAATTACTCTTTCAATACTTAACCAAACTCTACCAAATTTTAACCACATAAACTAGGCATGATTCTCTACGACTTGGTATTCTTAAATTTTCGAGTTGATACCTGATTTGGACGAATTAAATTCGTAAAGTTTTTACGAGTTGAATCTCCCTCTTCTGAAATTGTACAAATTCTTTTCCACACCAGCAAAGAACTTGAATCCCTCTTGACACGAACTTCTCCTCTACAGTGGCTTCCTATTCTTGCTCTCAATTTGCTCTCACATACACTCACAAGCACGAATTGATTTTTGAGAGATGGGTTTGGAAATTCTCGGATGGATGTGAAATGGGTTGGTATAAGTAACCAAGATTCGAATTTGCAGCTAATGGGATGTTTTACAACTCATATCTTGGGTTTGGCTCAGTCAATACATAGGAATGGGTTCCTATATTGATTATACGGAGTTCCAAAACAAAGCCTCTTCGGTTCCATCGCCATGGCAGTATCTGCACTGCCATTCCCAACGACCAAGATATCGGTATCTTGGGTGTCAAGATACCGGTATCTGGAGCACTTTTACAAAAATTTCGAATTTTGATATTTTGACCTTTATGACTTCTAAATTCCATTTTAAACTCCCTAAATTTTATTTTTAATTATTTAACTCCTTAGATAATATTTTTAATTATCTAAACTCCCGATTATTAATTATTAATTAATTAAATTACGACACGGGTCTCACAATTCTTCTAGGTGGCCTAATCCAACCACATCCAATTCAAAGAAACCAATTTAAGATCCGACAGTGAGTGTGCTAGTTTACTGTAAGTTCTGTGAATTTTTATTATTTCTATTGGTAGTTTTTCGTTAATGTTGTATCTGTTTAGTTGTACATGAACACCTAGTATCTTGTTAGGATTGTACGAGCCACTTTCTGCATTTCTGATAATTCTGTTAAATCTGATAAGTTTGAACGATCTGATATTCTGACACCTAAAAAGGTTAAATAGATTCTGACATTCTGATATTCTGCGTCCCCTTCGTGAGGCGTTAGTGCGTCCCCTTCGTGAGGCGATTTTTGTGCCCCTTAGCCTTCAAGGCCAGTGAGGCGTGTTTTCTGGACATTTCAATGTCATTACTTGCTGGATGTTCTGCACAAGAAATCTGTACTAACATAAAAAGTGAAACATACATATGTGATAAAAGTCTGTAGAAACGTACGCTACGGTTCACACGTTACCTGATGTACTTAGATTATTTTATGATGTGCTCTCGCACGTTCTGTTAATAGATCTCTGTTATTATATTCAACCTGTTTAGTATACTTGTTCTGTTTTGTTTCAGTTTCTAATATTTGCACCTGTTTCAGTTTATTTTTATCTGAAGCAGTACTTCTAGTAAGCTAACGCATTCCTGCACTTTGTATGGGCATTGGTCGAAGTGCAGATTCTGATTAGCTGAGCAATCTGGTCCACTACCTTGGAGTTTAGCAGGAGGAGTTCTGTAGCTGCGCAGTCTGTTATTTAGTTATTCAGTTATCTTGTCTGTTTTTACTTTCAGTTGCACTATAGTTAGTAGTAGAGTCTGTTCTGTTACCTAGATGGTTACTTCTGGTTGTTGAGACTTGGTCAGCGTGTTTGTTGAGTTTTTATTTTTGTTCGTCAGTACTTTGGATTTTCTGCAGTTATTATTTATTTAAGTCATGCATTTTCATTTAGTATATCTGTCTCTGTCTCTGGCTATCTGTCTGTTCTATTTCTGTCTCTTCTATTTTTTTCTGTTCTGTCTTTTCTGTTTTAGTAACGTTGTCGGGTCCGCTGGATCATTAAATTGGTCCTCGCGGGACGGGGCGTTACAATCACGATCATAATACAGATGACTGTTTTGATCTTAAAAAATAAATGGAAGAGCTGATCCAGGGAGGGCGGTTGAGGAGATTTGTTGCAAAGAAAGGGCAAATGGAAGCTCAGTCCAGAAGAGAACAGAGAAATAATGACAACGGAGGCCGTCACCAGGACGGGACCTTGGGGGAGATCAATGTCATTCATGGAGGACTAGTAGGAGGAGGCGAGTCAAATTCTGCTCGGAAGGCTCACTTACGGCAGCTTCGAAGGGAGGACCCAATAGAGATATGTGCAGTAGTGAGATCATCAAAGATGTCAAGGGTCAATGAAGAAGTTCTGATAATATTCTTAGAGGAGGATGAGCGGGGAACCAGCTACTTGCACGATGATCCGTTGGTTGTAAAGATGATTGTGGCCAATTTTAAGATGCAGAGGATATTAATCGATAGTGGAAGCTCGACAGACATCCTCTTCCTCAGTGCATATGACCAATTGAAGCTAGGTCAGGACATGCTTCATCCAATGAGGTCACCCCTGATGGGGTTCTCAGGGGAGTCGGTCTATCCTACGGGGAAGATTGCCCTGCCAGTAACAATGGGACAAGAAGGAATACAGCTCACCCAGATAGTGGATTTCTTGGTAGTGGATAGCCCCTCCACTTACAACACCATAATTGGTCGAACAACCCTGAACAAAGCCAAGGTGATAATCTCAACTTACCACCTTACAGTCAAGTTTTAAACCCCAGGAGGAGTGGGAGAGATGAATGGAGATTAAAAGGCTGCGAGGGAGTGCTATAATTTGTCGACAGGTATGTAAGAGAGACTCTGACTATCCAAAATTTTCACGTGGACAGTCTGGATGCCAGAGATGAGAAGAAACTCATCCAAGGAGAAGCATCAAAAGACCTCCATAGGATAGAGCTAGAACATGGCAATCCACAAAGACAGGTTAGCATAGGGTCGACCTTGACCCCTCTAATGAAAAGTAGCCTAGTCAAATTTTTGCAGAAAAATCGTGATGTCTTCACTTGGTATCACAAGGATATGCCGGGTATAAACTTAAAAATCATTACTCATCGGCTTAGTGTAGATCCCAATGCACGACCAATCAAGTAGAAGAAAGTCTTTACACCAGAAAGAAACCGAGCAGTGGTAGAGGAAGTGGACAAGATCCTCAGGGCAGGATCAATCAGAGATGTCAATTACCCAGAGTGATTATCCAATATAGTCCTGGTAAAGAAGGCTTCAGTGAAATGCCGTATGTGCATGGATTTTACAGACTTAAAGAAAGTGTGTCCAAAAGACAACTTCCCCCTGCCCCGAATTGATCAAGAGTTAGATTCAATGGCAGGGCACGACCTCCTCAGTTTCATGGATGCTTTTTCTGGGTATAATCAGGTGAGTATGGATGAAGACGACCAAGAAAAAACATCCTTCATCACTGATCAGGGAACCTACTGCTATGAGGTTATGCCATTCGGATTGAAGAATGTAGGGGCAACCTATCAGAGGCTTGTAAACATGATGTTTAAAGACTAGATCGGCTGCTGACCAAGAGCATAAAGGCGGAGAATCATGTCAGAGATTTGGAAGAAGATTTTGCTATCCTAAGAAAGTATAACATGAGGCTAAATCTGGAGAAATGTGCATTTGGGATAGCCTCGTAGAAGTTTTTGGGATTCATGGTCTCTCAAAGAGGTATCGAGGCCAATCCATAGAAGATCAAAGAATTCTTTGAGATGTAATCACCCCAAACGGTGAAGGAGGTTCAAAGGTTGATAGACAGGGTCGCAGCACTCAGTCGCTTCATGTCTTGGTCAACGAACAAGTGTCAACTTTTCTTTAAGATATTGAAGAAAGCTTTCCAATGGACCGACGAAGCAGAGGAGGTGTTCCAAAGGCTGAAACATTATCTCCAGACACTACCTCTCCTCAGTTGTGAACATCATGGTGAGCCCCTGTTTTTGTATATTCCTGTCTCTACCTGCACAGTAAGCTCAGTTTTGATCAGAGAGAAAGATGGGGTGCAATACCCAGTTTACTACGCGAGCAGAGCATTGAGGGGTGCTAGAAACAAGGTACCCAAAGTTTGAAAAGTAGCCTTTGTTGTGGTCACTGCAGCAAGAAGGTTAAGACCTTATTTCCAGGCACACTCGATAAAGGTTCTGACAGATCAACTACTGCGATGGGCTCTACACAATCCTGACACCTCAGGAAGACTCATTCAGTGGTCTGTAGAGTTGGGGGAGTTCGACATTGAGTATCAGCTGGGGACTACAATTAAAGGGCAGGTACTCACTGACTTCATAGCTGAGTATACTTGTCCAGAATCATCAGTTGGGGAGCATCCAGAACACCCGGTCTAGCTTTTGTTTGTTGATGAATCCAGGGCAAAGGAGGCCAGTAGGGCAGGTCTCATATTGAAGAATCCAGATGGTAAGAAGTTCAGATACATCATAATGTTCTAGTTCAATGCAACCAACAATCAAGAAGAGTATGAAGCTTTGATTGTTGGCCTCCAATTAGCAAGAGCAATGGGCATCAGAGCTCTGGCTGCCATCAGTGACTCCCAGTTGGTTGTTGGGAAGATCAAAGGAGAATTTGAAACTAGGTAAGAAATGATGGGAAGATATCTCAGGGTGGTGAAGAAGCTAATCAGAAATTTTGACAAGTTTGAGATCTCTCAAGTGCCAAGTGAAGAAAACAAAGAAGCCGACCAGCTGGCCAGATTAGCTACAGGGCAGGAAGAGCACATCTTGGAAGAGGTATTATTGAAAACCTCTGACAATCCTAGCACAGATGGGACGAACAAAGAAGTAAAAGCACTCGACTACACCAACTCATGGGAAGATCCCATAGTCCAGTACATAAAGCATGGAATAGTACCTGAGGATAAAAACAAAGCAAGGAAGATGAGGATGTGAGCTGTGCGATACACACTGATGGGAGATGTTCTCTATACAAGGAGCTTCACCCTACCATACTTGCGATGCCTGACAAAGTCGGAAGTAGATTATACAACGAAAGAAGTGCAGGAGGGCATCTGCGGAGGTCATCAGAGTGCTCGGGTGTTGGCGTACAAGGTCATTAGGTTAGGATACTATTGACTGACCATGCAGAAGGATAGTCTGGTTAAAAGATGCGATTCATGTCAGAGGTATGGAAACATTTCACACAAACCCTCCACTCCTTTATCACAAATGCAAGGACCTTGGCCCTTTGCACAATGGGGGTTGGATTTGATCGGATCTTTGCCAAACGGTAGAAGTCACATGCAGTACGCAGTGGTGGTGGTGGTTGATTACTTCAACAAATAGGTTGAAGCCAAGGCGTTAATTACAATCACCATGGACAACGTCATTGATTTCTTGTAGAAGAATATCATCTGCAGATTCGGATTGCCTCGGGTTTTAATTGCCGACCTGGGCAGACAATTTGATAGTTCAGAGTTCAGTGACTATTGCAGTGGAAAAGGAATACATGTCTACTACAACCCCCGGGCGTATCTAAGGGTGAATGGGCAAGCTAAGGTGACTAACCAGGAGATGAAAAAAGGATTTAGAGAATACTTAGAGCTGCAAAGGGGCATGGCTAGAAGAGCTCCATGCCATCTTATGGGCATACAGAATGTAAAAGAGATATGAGATGTTTTAAAAATGAGTTTTGTCACTTACTTTACTTCTTATTTATATTGTTCTTATATATTCACCATGTCGTCGTACTGACGTATTTTTACATGATTTTAGATGATCGCGATTAGCGTTGTCCACCTTTCGAGCTACATCACAGTGTCTAGTATGGAGGTTCTGTTCGTTTTTATTCTAGTAGATCATAGTGGTTCAGTTTGTATCTCAGTATCTTGTATCAGGTTATACAGATGTTCAGTTGTTTAAATTATTTCAGCTTTATTTGGGCTCGGGTCTTGTTTATACCCAGGTAGTTAAGCCTTGTTATAGTTTTTCCTGTATGTATTTATGAGATCAGTAGTTCTTGATTTTCAGTTCTAGATATTTTTATAGTTGTTATTAGTTGTAATCTGTTACTATGATATTGCCACATTAGTAGTCTGGTAATTACCTTGATAATTGCCGGGTTGGGCAGTGGACTTCCCAGGGGTCACCCATTCTTGGACTAATCTAGGATGAGCATGCTTAACTAGGATGTTTCAACGGGCTTTGACGCCAACATGACTTTAAAAGGCCTTGTGCAAGGTAGGTTCATGATCTATTATTTATAGCACACATAACTTACATCCACCAAGCGATGTGGGACTTGTCCACCGACCCGGATCTCCCCTCTGGGATTTCAGTTGACACCTTAAACTGGGATGTCACACCGTAGCATCCTGTCCTGTGGGACTGTCGATCCTAGCAGCCATGTTGCTTTGTCGAGATGCTGTAGAATCCTGTCCCATAGGACTGTCGATCAGAGTAGCCGTGCTGCTTTGTCAAGATATAGTAGCATCCTGTCCCGTAGGACTAGGGGTGAGCACCAACCCGCCCAACCCAACCTGCTCAACCCGACCCACCCAACCCGCCAAATATTGGTTTCGTCGGTTAGCGGTTCGGTTTGCAGTTTGCAGATGTGCGAACCCGACGTGGTCGGGTCGGGTCATGGGTTACACGAATGCAACTCGACCAACCCGACCAACCCGACCAACCCGACCGCACATTGATTTTCTTA
>NMUG010007311.1:0-12135 GCA_002855965.1 Monotropa hypopitys
CGGTAACATATCTGATTTGAGGAAGGCCAGAACTTCGTCCATCCAGCTGGGGTCGTCGGATATATTGTTCACCTCCATGACCGGAGGCTCATGACTTGGTTGAGAGATAATGCCGAAGAAAATTGATCGCTGGCCGGAGGGAGAGCAAGCGGAGGCCAGCTTCGCGAGGGCATCGGCATGGGAGTTGTGCTCCCTTGGGATCTGTTCTATCCAGAAGGTCTTGAACTTCTTTATTTCTTCTATAGCGGAGCTGAGGTATTTGCACATTCTGTCATCCCGGGCACCATACTCTCCGGTCAACTGATTGACGACCAGCTGAGAGTCGCTGAAGACGATGATATCCTCAACCCCAATGTCGACGGCAAGACAGAGTCCGGAGATCAGAGCTTCATACTCCGCCTCGTTGTTGGAGACTGGATATTCAATATATAGGGCGTTTTCATGGATAATCCCTCCTGGGGAAACCAGAACAATCCCGGCGCTGGAGCCCTTATTGTTTGATGCGCCATCCACGTGCAGTCTCCAGGTGTCCCCGTGAAAGAGTTGTCATTGTTCTGCCGGACGCTGGGCACAAGTGTCGGAGCACCGTGGAGGCGGAGCGGCAGACGAGGAGGCAACTTGTAGATCCGTGGTATTGGCCGGAGACTCCGCCGGAGCTTCCTAGGGGGTGGCCCCCGGAGAGAACTTTACGACAAAGTCGGCCAACACCTGGGATTTGATGGCCGTTCTGGGCTGATTTTTGATGTCGAAGTTGGCCAGTTTGACCGCCCATTTTGAGATCCGATTGGAGAGGTCGGCCTTCCAGAGGACAGCCTTCAGTGGATGCTCCGTCAACACAGTGATAGTGTGCTGCTGGAAGTAGGGCAGCAATTTCCTGGAAGCAGAAACCAGAGTAAGAGCAAGTTTTTCAAGGGGCAAATACCTAGTTTCGGCAGGAAGGAGAGTCTTGCTGGTGTAGTATACCGGCTGGTGGTCCGTTCCCTCATATCAGCAAAGGACAGAGCTTACAGCATGCTGGGAGACAATCAGATATAGGATGAGAGGCTCATCATCCTTCGGCGTGACCAGGACTGGAGGACTGGAGATGTTTGTTTCAGCTGCCGAAGGGCCAGGTCACATTCCTCTGTCCACTTATAGCTGCGGCGGCTGGATTTGATTGCCTGGAAGAATGGTCGGCAAAGATCTGACGACCGGCTGATAAATCTGTTGAGGGCTGCCGCCATACCAGTCAGCCACTAGACTTCATTGATGGTGGACGGAGGCCTGAGGTTAGATACTGTAGTGACTTGGGAGGGATCCGCTTCTATTCCTCGACAGGTGACAAGATAGATAAGGAACTTGCCGGAGCCCACTCCGAAAGCACACTTCTCGGTGTTGAGCCAGAGTCTATGTTTCTTCAAAATCTCGAAGACCTCTGTCACGTGCCGGATGTGGTCGGTTTCCCATCTGCTTTTGACGACCATGTCATCGATATAGGCTTCCATCGTATCCCTGATCTGCCGGGAAAACATGCGGAAGACCATGCGCTGATAAGTGGCTCTAGCATTCTTGAGGCCGAAGGGCATGACTCTGTAGCAGTATGGGTGATGAAGGCTGTCTTCTCCATGTCTTAATCGGCCATCGAAATCTGGTGGTAGCCCCTGTAGGCGTCCATAAAGCTGAGCTTTTGGTGTCCGGTAGTGGCGTCGACTAGCTAATCGATCATGTCCAAAGGGAAGCAGTCCTTCGGGCAAGCATCATTAAGGTTGGTGTAGTCGACGCAGACTCGCCATTTGCCGGATTTCTTCTTGACGACCAATGTGTTGGCCAACCAGGTGGGATATTGCACTTCCCGGATGGCATCTGCTTCTAATAGTCGGTCCACTTCTTCCACGACTGCCTAAGTATGTGCCGGAGAGGAACGTCTCGGTCTTTGGACGACGGGATGCTGGGAGGGTTTGACGTTCAGCTGATGACAAATGAACGATGGGTCCACTCCAGCATCTCGTATGGAGTCCATGCGAAGACCTCGATGTTAGCTTTTAAAAATTTCACCATCTCCTCTTGCTCCGGCTTGGAAAGAGAAGAGCCAATGAGGAACGACCGGCTGCCATCCTCGTTGATCGGCACTGAGATGAGTTCCTCAACCGCTTTGTCGGTTGTCGGAACACCAATGTCTTCCAGAACTGGGGTGTCTGGAACCTCGACCCATTGAACCTGCTTCATTTGTTTCTTTTCCCGGACAGCTGAGATGTAGCACTATTTTGATGCTGCCTGATTGCCATAGATATCCTCCTGTCGTCCGGAGACCCCAATAAACCGGATGACTTGGTGGTAGGTTGAGGCGATCGCCTGCATGGAATGGATCCAGGTCCGGCCAAGGATGGCATTGTACGGACATGGAACGTCAACGACAATAAACTTTATGTTTACGGTCTTGGACCCTGCCCGGACTGGGAGAGTAATCTTGCCGAGGGGCCAGACGGGAGCTCCGTTGAATCCGACCAGTGGGATGTCGGCTAGCTGCAAATCATCAGAGAAAGCTTAAGGGCTTGAAACAAGGAAAATTACATTACCTCTGCAGAGCTCCCTTGATCGATGAGGATGTGCTGGGCATTGGCCGGTCTAACGCGGAGGGTGACGACCAGGGCGTCGTTGTGCGGAAGCTGGACTCGGTCAAGATCCTTCTCCGTGAAAGTGATGTACCATCCTGACCGATCGGAAGGGTGCTTCCGCTTAACGGCAGACCCTACCATGAGCACCTGCTTGGGGGCAGAGGCCTGGTCGATTTCTGCCCAGAGGCAGGCGGCAGCTTCCTTATTGAGTGGGCCGTGGATAACGTTGATCATCGGAACATCCTCTTCCGGCTGAATGGGATGTCCGGACCTCTGAGCTAGCTCCAGTGTCTTCTGTTGGTCAATCCATCGGCCTAGGTGATCCTGCTGCACCAGGAGCTCTAAGTACGACTTGAAGGGTTTGCACCCAGTCGTAAAATGTCCTTGCTCCTTATGATAGGTGTAGTGGATCTGCTTATCCTTCGTTTTTCCGGCCGTTCCAAGCTTGTGGTCCGTCCAGGTAAAGAAGGGCTGATTCTCGCTGTGCTTTAGCACGGCATAGATGGGCTCGGTGAAGACCGTTGTTTCTGCGGTGAACTCGTGGGTCTTGGGGGCCTTCGAGCCTATTCTTCTTCCAGCTTTGACAATGTTTACCTGCCTCCGGCCTCCTACCGGTAGTGGTGCTGAGAACTGCTGATCCAGACGCTGGGTGGCTCGTTTAGCGAGGAGATCCTCCAAGTGACAGAATTTTTCAACTCGGAGCATGAGGTCGTTCATGTCCTCCGACGGGTGGAGAGTGAGATCAGCGAAGATCCGGCTAGTGCTATCCAGACCATTTTTGAAAGAAGAGGCGGACACTGGCTGGTCGCAACCCTGAATTTCATTGAAGAGTTCCCAGTACCTTTCGGGGGACTGCCAAAGGATTTCGTCCGAGCGCTTCTTGAGGCTTATGAGGCCGTCGACCTGCTTTGTTTGCTGACTGCTGGTGACGAACCTGGCCATGAAGGCTCGTTCAAGGTCCCGATAGCATGAAATGCTACGTGGAGGGAGCTTGTTAAACCAGAGGGAGCCCAGAGTGTTAAGGCTGGTGGGAAATACCTTGCACATGATGGCGTCGTCGGTGGTGTAGAGAGAGATAGTCTGCCGATAATGAATAAGATGAGTGTAGACGTCTGTCTTGAGGTCATACTTTGTGAATTTTGGCAGGTTGAATCCTGCAGGGAGAGTCACTAGATCGATCTCCGGGATGAAAGGGGAGAGGCTGAGCTGTCGGAGCCTAGCATCGACGGATGCCTTCTGCTGGACGGCTCTCTTCTCTGGGCTCACGGTCATCTGTCTCCGACGGTAGTTCAGATAGTCCCTGAGGTCTCCGGGATGAGGAGAATCATGATCCCCGGGGTGCCTTCTCTTATGACCATAGAAGTCACCTGCTCTGTGATGTCTACCGGAGTGCTGATTGTCCTTTCACTTGTGACTTGCTTCGGATGTTTCCATGGGCTAGGTGTCCGGCGAAGCGGCCCTAGCAGGGGCCAAATTTCCTTCATCCATGAGATGAGTCTCGCGAAATCTTCCGGAGCGAGAGCTGGAGACAACACTGATGGAGGGTCAATATCTGGGGGATCGGGCGCGACGGCCTCCCGACTGGCGCTCTTAGATGGGGGATCGGCGGATTGCCTTTCCTTTATTCGTGCGGCCGTGATCGTTCAGCCTTCCCTAGGGATGGTAACGGGGACAATCGGGGCCGGATAGTACTATATCCGTCCCCATTCCCCAAACCCCATAACAGTCCCCATCCCTACCCCGTTCCCCGATTGGGGATTTTTTACACATCCATCCCCGCCCCGAATGGGGACTGGGGAATCCAAATGGGGATTCGGATATCCATTTAACGGGCTGGGGCTGGGTTTGGGCTGGGTAAGTTTTCTATGCTGGTATTGGGATGGGTTGGGTTGGGTTTGGATTATAATGGGGTAGGATGGGTTGTGGGTGGGTTATGGGTTTGGATATCAGATAGTTCGGGGAATGGGGGCAAAACGGGGAATGGGGGCAAAACGGGGAACGGTGCAGATTCAGTACGGAGATATGTATATATCTGTATCTGCTCCGTCCCCGAATTGTTTAAGAAATGGATCCCCAAATCTGCCCCATTCCCCAAAAAGTCTCTAAATTGCCGATCCATTTGGATCGGATAACAGATCGGATCGGACGAGATGCCCATCCCTAGCCTTCCCGTCCGCTCCAGATCCGACTGCATCATGGTATGCTTTGAGTCGGCCTACAAAGTTTCAGACGGAATGGGTGGGCACAGGAGTGAACCACCGGTAAGCCTCGCCAGCTGGTCCTTAAAGAAGGCTATGTCTAGGTCCTTTTGACGGAGCTGTTCGTCGGGCTGCTGAGAGGTGGATCCCAATTGAGTTATGGGAGGATCTGTGGCAGCAACGGTTGTCGGAGGAAGAGCAAGAGGTAATCGGCGGTAGGGGTGGTCGCGAGAGTCGTCGACGGCCATCGTGAGAGAAGGGAACATTGAGGAGAGGGGTAGACTGTCGGTCACCTGAGTATAAGAACGATTGGTCCCCAGCAGAGTCGCCAATTGTGGTGACTGAAAATCCGGAGGGCTCTTTGGATCCTCTGTGTTCTGGCCAGACGGCTACAATGGGTGCTTCGGACAGCTGGGCGGTTACCTATAAGAGAAAAGGGATCACCTGTTTGGCTCCTGCAAAACAAGGGTCAGTGCCCACCGGTCGGTAGTGACCGAGAGGGGCCTCCGATGGCTAAGTCAGCAACGGAATGAGAAAAAAACTGGAAGCTGAAAGAGCGGTCGGAGAGATACCAGAGAAAATCCTCCCCGTGAATAGTACTCAATGGGGTATATATAGTCTAGTCTGACTTGGCGCCAAAAGTGCAAGCGTGCGATGCACACGGGGAAAGGCCTGGTGCTGACGTCAGTCCTATAGCGCTGTTGGGCCGCTGAACCAACCCGGGCCACGTCAGCAGTTGTACGCCCGACCCGTATGCCACTTGCCGGAGGTTACTGTTCCCTGTCGCTGCCGATGGTGGACCCCTCCGGCACAGGACCGTCCGTCGGTGGAAGTTGTTCCTTCTCCCAGTGGGGAGTGGAGACGCAGGGCTTCCTTGACGTCCATATGTGTATGCCGGAGGTTGAAGGAGGCTGCATGGCCGGCCCGACTTGGCTCCCTCGGGTGTCCAGTGAGACTGCTTCAGATGGTGAAGGGCACATGATGAACCGTCGGTTCTGTCCTTCAGCCGCAGTGATTTTTCGGAGGTCCGTGAGGCCGACAGCCCTATATTACTCCGTTAGATAGTGGGGCGGGGTCCGGACCAACCGATTGGTCCGGCTTAGAAGGTCTGACCCAGTACTTTTCGAGGTCCGGCTACCACACAGGGCAAATCCCATTCTCATTGGCCTTCGGTATGGAAGCAATCATTCCATTGGAAGCCGGGTTGCCGACAATCCGAACCGAAGCATTTGACAAAGCTACCAACTATACAGCAATCGAGAAAGACTTATACCTGACCGAAGAAAAAGGGATTCGACCACGATCAGACTAGGGTCTTACTAGCAAGGAGTGGCAAGAAATTTCGTATGGACGGTCTGGCCAAGGGCCTTCAAGATTGATGACCTTGTCTTAAGGAAGGTCGTGGGAAACAAGAAAAAAAGTTCAGACGGCAAGCTCGGACCCAACTGGGAAGGGCCATATAGAGTGGTCGGCCAGGTAGGGACCGGGGTTTACAGATTGGAGGAACTAGACGACATACCAATTCCAAGGCCGTGGAATGCTACTAACCTAAGGTGGTACTATCATTAGAAAACATGTAATCCTGCCTAGTGCCCTTATCAATCAATGAAGCGGCTCTTCTAAAAAATGCTTGTCTTAAATTTTGCATATATTTCCCTTCGGTGAAATTTCCAAACCAACTTACAATTGCCGTTAATCTATAAAATATGCATGCAGCTCTTCGGTGGCATTGCCGAAGTGGCTTACAGTTGCCGTTCATCTACAAAACATGCATGCAGCTCTTCGGTGGCATTGCCGAAATAGCTTACAGTTGTCATTCATCTATAAAACGTGCATGCAGCTCTTTGGTGGCATTGCCGAAGTGGCTTGCAGTTGTCGTTCATCTACAAAACGTGCATGCAGCTCTTCGGTGGCATTGCCAAAGCAGCTTACAGTTGTCATTTGTCTACAAAACGTGCATGCAGCTCTTCAGTTGCATTGCCGAAGCAGCTTACAGTTGCCGTTCATCTATAAAACGTATATGCAGCTCTTTTGTGGCATTGTCGAAGTGGCTTACAGTTGTCGATCATCTACAAAGCGTGCATACATCTCTTCGGTGGTATTGCTGAAGCAGCTTACAGTTGCCGTTCATCTACAAAATGTGCACGCAGCTCTTCGGTGGCATTGCCGAAACAGCTTACAGTTGTCGTTCATCTATAAAACGTGCATGCAGCTCTTCGGTGGCAATGGCGAAGCAAAATCCCAAGTTTTTATTAACCTACAAAGCGTACTTTTGTTGCCTCGGCAATGCAGTTGAAGCACCCACCAAGTTCTCATTTATCTAAAAATTGTACAAGTGTCACCTCGGCATGGAGACGGATCAACCTACAAGTATAAGCTATTATAATGTACTACCGAGCCGAGATCAAAGCTTTGCCACAACAAAACCTTTTCCTCGGCTGGGGAAAGAAGGGCACATACCAAGTATGAAAGAAGTATCCGTATAGACAAAAGACTTAGCAAAAAAGTTCTTCATTCAAAAGATTAGGACCGGCCACAGGTCGGCTCGGTCCAAAAATAAAAACAAACAAAAGCAAAAAAGAAAAAGATGCAAAAAACCACATCAGGAAACCGGAGGATTAGGGTCGGCCACAACAGAACCGGTCTCGGTAGCCTCGATCCCAACAACAGGAGGCACTGGCGGAGTAGATCTCAGCCAAGCTCCACCCTTGGCCGACCAACAACAGCGCGCCACATAGAATGTCCAACCGTCATTTCAGGCGTACGCAATCCAACGGGGCTCACAGCAGTTGACACAACGTCTAGGCAGACACGCCGACAACGCAGAGGGCGATATGTCATTAAATTCAAATTGATGGTTCATAAAGGTGTCAGGGGTTCAACTTCCAAGACATTCCATTAGTCCAGCGCTTTTTCTCTTCGGCACCAGCATATCCCTTCGGTGCTAGATCAACCCCGCTTCGGCCAAAATTCCATGGCCAAAGGGGTTGAGGGGCTATTGTTGGGGGACGAACTAAAGAGAGGCCGGAGCCACGACCTCCTTCGAGAGGACCGCAACCCAGGCCAGCTATCAGGGGGCCGAGCAACTAAGAACCGGCGACAGGAGCTCCCTGGGGCTCGCTCCGGCACTGGAGCCTCACAGCCAGGGATGGTTCCCAGCCAGTAATACAGTAAGTCGAGATCATGCAACCGAGTAGAGGCAAAGGCCGACGGAAAGGGAGCTTCCCCGGGGCTTACTTCGGTATGGAAGGTTTACTGCCCGGGGACAGCTCCCTACCAATGATTGATCGTACCGAAGGGTGCTCCTTCAGCCGAATAGGACAAATACCTTGACTGTAGGGAAGATTCCCTCCACAGACAGCATCCCGGGTTTTGCGCACATGGCAGACATACGCCTAACACAGAGATCAGCTTTTCCGCAATTCCCACCACATGCCAGACATGCTTTTCAGCTTTTCCGCCACCTAATGCTGTCAGGCGGCGCCACCTAACACTATAGGGGCCGACCTATCGCCCGGATGTTCAGACGCATAGGGGGGACAAGCGCACTGTCTGATCACACAGACTGGTGGTTCACTCGCGCCGAAGCGCGTGCCCTCCACTCACCTATGGCTTTATATAAGGGAGATGGCATTCAATGCAGAGGTAGACCTTCTCTCACTGGCCCAAGCTCTGTCCATTTGCTTTCTCTCTCTAGAATTCCTTGTTGACTTAGCCATCAGAGGGTCCACCAGCGACATTCGCTGGTAGCCTAACGTTTCCTTCTTTTGCAGCCAAGGTTCAGCCTCATCTCCACCGCTAGCAACCGAGAATCACCGCAAGAAAGGCTTACCCCCCAACAATATCCATGTGGGCTGGCCTTCGGGCAATCGGAAGTCATATGAACCATATGTGGTAAAGATTAATGAATAAAGAATATAGACGATTGGGCTGGCCTTCGGGCAATAGTATATCAAATCATATTATTGGGTGTGTGTGTTCACCCTAGAATTATTAAGTATATCTATTTCCTTATAGAAAAGTATGTGTTTGGGAATATGAACGGCCTATGTGCCATTTTACAAGTTATGCATCATAAATAGTGTGCATTGAGGTACGTTGAAGAATAAGTGATTATTGTTAGAATTAATCACTCTTAATGAAAGGAGAACATGATTTATAATCACCATTCTTATGCAAGTGTAAATGGTAGAAATCAGTAAAGGTACTTACCTTGGAAAATAACATCATTATGATAAGAATGGCTTAATGTGTAAAGATGTCCATAATGATCCTTAGAGGTTAATGACTAGTCGTAGAGGGCATTTCACACCCTTCGTATGTTGACTATTGCTTGGACACACTTACGCGATAGATGTTGAGATAGGTTTGGACAGTCCCTCGGAGTTGTCCCCTCCTTGAGCATAGAGTAGTAAAAGTATGAATAAGTTAATTATTGTTTAATTACCCTTGAATTGAGAAATGATTAATATGGAAATCTTAAAGAACAAATGAGGCATAATTATGCAAGACTCGAGAATTGAACAAGTATGTACCACTGTTACTTAAATGCTTATGTTATCTCTCCTTATACTTTTAATTCCAGTTATCTTATCATGTTAATTCATTTCTTGTTAGTCATATGTTTACATGTCATATCTATCAAACTCTGGATTTCGTTGCTTGTATCTTTCTTTTCTTTTGGCTTGGAAATCCAGGATTTGGAGGCTTGAGGATCGAGTCCACTACAATTAGGCTTGGTGTAGTGTTAGCCCTTTTCAGTGGGCTTGGCAGTTTATAGCAGGTGATTGTGCTGGCTAGTTTTGATAGCCTTTTTGTTATGACTAGTTGTGTAGCCTGTTAGGCTTATTCAGTTATGGTAGCCACTTTACTTTTCAGGTAGTGTAGCCTTGTACTTGTTGTTGCTAGTAGTTGTCAGAGTTGTTATATTTTGGGATTAGTAAGATGTAGTCTTCCGTTGTATTAGAAGCTTATATTGTTGTCTTGTTGTGAGATGATGTTTTATTATGAAGTTCATAAGGCTTTTTCTTAATTGTATCTTGTAATGAGTGTATCTCTTGAGGTTTTAATTATCAAGACTTGGGTTTTTGTTTTGGAGGTTCTCTTTCTAACATTTCCCCGCTCGATAATTATTTTAATTTAAATGATTATTGGGACGGGTCATTACAGCTTGGTATCAGAGCCCAGGTTGTGAGATTCTGAAGTTGAGTGTTGAGAGGTGTTGGATTTGAGGTCGTAAATCTTGTAATTGGGAAATGATTGGAGTAGTATTTTCATTGAGGTGTTTATCATTATAAAAATGTGTTGATTATGGTGATAGATAGTAGTGGACCCTAGGATGGTTAAGTGTTTGAGGTTTGTGTTTAATAGAGTTGGTGACTTGAGGTCGTAAAATTCTGTATGTCTTGGAGGTATAGTGAGTCAAGCCTTGGTCTTGTCGTCGCGAATGCGTATTTTGATAACACTTGTGTTGATTTTATTATTGATATAAATTGTTATAGTAGATTTGATAGTATGGATTAGAATCATCTTGTAGGTGCTGCTCCTAATGCGCCGAGTTTTGGTGAGGGAATTCACCCAGTTTTGGAGGGTATGAATCGATTAATGGCAGTGGTCACTCAACTGGAAGAGAATCAGTTAGAGTTTCAGCAGTGGCGAAGGGCCCAGTCGGTTGGTAGAGATCCAGGTATAGATTTGATATCGAGGTTTCAGAAATTATATTCTATAGAGTTTGAGGGTTCAATAGTGCCTTGTGAGGCCGAGAATTGTTTAAAATAAATTGGTAGAGTTTTTGAGGTTATGAGAGTGTTAGATAAAGAAAAGGTAAGATTTGACACATTTAGTTTAAAGGGTGAGGCCTTGTATGGGTGGGAGGCCATGGAGCGTCCGTTATCGGCTCCCTTGCCGGGAGTGCTTCTTGTGGTACCTAGGGTGATCACTTGGGAGATGTTTGTGGAGAGTTTTAATGAACACTATTGTACAGAAAGTTATAAGATGGAGTAGGAGATGGCATTTACCTACTTGAGGCAAGGTGAGATAAGTGTGGCGGATATGAGGCGAAATTTGCAGCTTTATCTAGATATGTGGTGGAGTTGGTGGACTCGGATGAGAAAAAGTGTAAGAGATTTAGAAATGGGTTGGAACCCAAGATTTTATCTAAGTTGATTTTTTATAGAGAGAGGTTATGCTGATTTAGTGGACATGGCTAGAAGGATTGAGAAGGATAATATCAAAATGGTAAGGAATTGGACCAAAAGGTGAGATCATGGATTTGTGCAAGTGATTTTGATTCTTCTAAGAGGTGTTTCAGTTGTGGGGCTGTGGGGCATAGAATGAGAGAGTGTGTTGCTAAGGGTCAGTGTTTCAAATGTTTTAGATGTAACAAATTTGGGCACAAGGCAGTTCAGTGTCCACGGAATCAGAATGAGTTGCAAATGGCATCGGTGAATCTTATAGTGGAGAAGTATCCTATGGGCAAGAGGAATGTGGTATGCTTTGAGTGTAAGGAAGTTGGGCACATAAAGTCTAAATGTCCTAAACTTCCAGTGATGATCAAGGAAGCCGTGTGTGGTGTTCTATCTAGTAGCAAGAAGGGGAAGAGTGTCGCAGAGGCTCCAAGGATGCGAGTTACTTCAACCTCACGTGGAGTGCATGACACACCGTAGATATGACAGGTATTTTGTTGTGCTTTCTTGATTTATATGCAGTGATCTATATGTGATAAATAGATCTTGAATTATGTTAAATCGTATAAAATCATGAAATGCAATGTAATTGGAAAATACTTCCTAATTGAAAAGTTTGAACCAAATTTTCTATCAAGGATCCTTATATGTAATTGTGGTTACAAGAATCTTATGTAAGAACCAATGGGGTGGAACTTTGATAGAATGGACTTTTACTTGTCTTGCCGTGATATGTACATGTTGTGGTGATAGTTGAGCACTATAGTGGAAGTAACTATGTATGAACAAAGTAAAATCTTTGTGAAAAATATGATCAAGTGGCAAGTAGAATTTGCACGGTGAGTGAAATATTTAGCTATGCATACTTAAAATTTTGCATGGTGCATATGCATCAGAAATTATGTTATCATTTTGTTTGGTACCGTTGAAAAGGTGTGGTAAAGTGTGAGTTGTGTCTTGGTGATGTATGATAGGCATTGTTTTAATACCAAGGATACATGTTGGATACACATATGTGTTATGTTGATGGAATCAATATTGATGTCCATGTTATAAGTTTTGTTGAAAGATTAATAATATGCCAATTTGGTTATACATTGTTAAATTATTTAAGGGACATGGTGTTATATGTAAGGGCCATGGTTAATCAAATATGAA
>NMUG010007312.1:0-12135 GCA_002855965.1 Monotropa hypopitys
CAAACAATCTTAGCACTGAGAAAGCACGACTTCGACACTGAAGTAGATTTTGATCTAATGGGGATAGAGGTTGATGAAAATGCTAATCACGAAGTCCCAGATGAGATCCGAGAAATGGTGGAATATTTTGAAAACAGACAAACTCCTAATGTCGAGGAAACAGAAACCATTAATTTGGGGACTGTAGAGACGCCGAAGGAAATCAAAATCGGAATTCATCTGGACGCGCACCAAAAGGCTGAACTTATAGAACTGCTTCAAGCATACCAGGACATCTTTGCCTGGTCATATGAAGATATGCCGGGGCTCAATACCTCAATTGTGGAGCATTGCCTCCCTATAGACCTATCCATGAAACCTATCAAGCAAAAGTTGAGAAGGCTCCGACCTGAATGGAGTCTGAAAATCAAAGAGGAAGTGATAAAACAATTCAATGCCGGCTTCCTGCGAGTGGTTGAATATCCACAGTGGCTCGCCAACATAGTCCCCGTGCTAAAGAAAGACGGAAAGGTCCGAATGTGCATAGACTACCGAGATCTGAACAAGGCCAGTCCAAAGGACAATTTGCCTTTGCCTCATATCGACATCCTCGTGGACAACACAGCAGGGCACGAGATATTTTCTTTTATGGACGGCTTTTCAGGATACAACCAAATTCGGATAGCCCCAGAGGACCAAGACAAAACTGCTTTCCTCACCCCTTGGGGAGTCTTCTGTTATCAGGTCATGCCATTTGGATTGAAAAATGCAGGTGCAACTTACCAAAAAGCGATGGTCAGCAGAGGGGTGGAGGAGCTTAGGGGAGATCAGACCTTGGCAAAGCAGTGCTATATCGCTGCTGTCAAATGGAAAGTCACCCCTGAGCAAGTCAACTGGGTAGAGGTTCCAGATCAGCAAGTGCTGGAGGACGTCGGTTCAAGCGCCTCGGAGAAATCCATTGAGGACCTTGACACTGTCCCTCTGAGTGCCGACGATCCGGAACGCTTCTTTCTTATCAGTTCAAAGATGTCAGAGGCAGACAAAGCAGGCACGATCAGCTGCCTCAAACGTAATGTTGTCGTGACATATTAGGTTTCGACTAATTCTGCAATAAAAGCCCGTCGACTAAAACTACCTGTAAGATTCCTCATATTACCTATAACGATTGGAAATTTAATTATGGATTTCTTGGAATTTTAATTCCATTTATTTGATTTTGGTTGATTTTAAATCCCCAAATCCCCCATTTGGTATTAATTTCGTAAATTCTTCGAGGTGAACCTTCATTTGTATGTATTGGTTGTTATCGGGTAGGTTCGGGTTGATTCGGCACGTTTTGGGAGGCTCAGAGGCCCCACACCCAATTCCCCTTTTGTCTCTGCATTTCGATATACTCCAGGCCTTGCATTTCGATATGCAAGTGCCTTGATGTTGCATATCGATATACAAGAGGCCTTGCATTTCGATATGCAACCCTTTTGTGTCGCCCTTGAATTCATTGTATTTCAATATACAATTCTTGTTGTATATCAAAATACTATGTATTTCGATATGCCCCCCTTGGTTGCATTTCAATATGTAACCTCTATGTTCACTCTCTCTATTGTGTGTATATCGATATACACCTCCTTGTATTTTGATATGAGTATATTTTGATATGCTATCCTTCGATCTGTATTTCGATATGTAGGGTTGCATATCGATATACTCATTCATTGTTTTTTTGCAAAGAGTTGGTATTTCGATATGCACCCCTTTCATATCGATATACTCCTTCAATGAATTTGTCCCGAGTTTGTATTTCGATATACACCCCCCTGTATATCAAAATACAACCTTTTTTAGGGTTCTTTAGAGCAGTTGTATATCGATATATAGCCTTTTTGTGGGAAGGAAACATAAGGGTATTATGGTTATTTAGTGGGTGTTTTGAGCACACACATAAGAGAGAATACCCTAGTTCATCACTCAAAACACTCTATCATTTCTCTCCCCTAGTCGTAACATCATTCTCTCTCTTCTCTCCATTTCTCTCTCACTTCTCTCTAAGATTGTGAGAGATTGAGAGGTATTTGAAGGATTCTTCCTTCACAAACATTGAAGAGGAGGCCGAGGTCTATCTCGTGGTGGGATTTGTTCATGTGCTTGTGAAGAACCCCTCATCTAGGGTTTGCTCAAATCATATTAATAGGTAGAGTTTTCTACTCTATGTATCTCCTTTGTTGGATTTCTCCATTCCCCCTACTTGAGTTATGTTAGGATGTGGAAATTTTCATAGTTAATATTACGGGTCTAATTAAACCTCAAATTTGTTGAGGGCTTATGCTAATATGGGTCTTAATAGACTGCCCTTGACTTTAATTTCAAGATCCCTAAGTTAATTTACAAAACCCCTAATTTTTGAAAAATCCTAATTTTGGGTCATGGTAGAATCTTGAATTGAAGAGTTGAAGGTTGACATTGATGATTGAAAAATGGTCCTATAACCTTCTTAGAAATTTAATTTGAGAAATTAGAAATCAATTTTGGAAAATTCATGTTTGGTCATTAATGGTGATTAGGAGGTATGGATGCCCTAATCCTTGGAAATTAATGAACAATTGAAGTAATGTTTTATTTTAATCAAAACATGAAGGATATGTTGGGTTGGCTATATTATCATACAAGAATTTCATTCCCTGAGTGGATTCACACTCACTACATTGTGCAATGGCGGTCGACTGAAGCCCTCCCAAAGGTTAGGGAATTCTGAGAAACTACGGGTAGTTTAGTTGACGATCTTCTACCGCAGAACAGGGAAAAAATTAAAAAATCTTTAATAATGTTGTTTATGCCTCCCTTGTTTCGTCAAATTTGAAATGAGAACTTGAAATAATATAATCTTCCTTGATTTCGTCAAGTTGAGCATTTTGGAATAAAATAAATAAGTCTTGGAAAAATTTGATTTTTGGAAAGGGATTGGAAAAGGTTTTTGGAAAGGTTTTGTCCCAACTTGGGAAATATTTGGGTGTAGGTTATCTCTACTAGACTGTTGCGTGACCCTCTATTTTTAGGTACCGACTCGGCCATGTAGCTTGGAGATTGGAGCATTGGATGCCATCCTTGGGTATTCTTGTTTATTTATTTTAGTCTTTCTTTTTTTAATTCATGTACCCAAGACTGTAATATTTAGTTGGACTTGTAAGCTTAAACTCATTATTTGCTTGTGTGTGACATTTCCCCCTTTCCCCATTTATTTCTGCACTTTTGGATTGGGTAGATTTTTACTTTTACATGTCCTTGTTGTTATATTTTTTCTTTCAAAAAATATGGTTTGAAATTCTGGGGCCTGACATTACCTGACCCGTCGCGAGGGTCCAGTCAAACCCCCATTGCACAATATCGTGGGTGCAAATCCACGTAGGAAAAAAAATTCCCGAATAAGTATAATAGTCAACCCAACTCATCTATCATGTCTTAGGTCAATTAAAATATTCGTTCAATCAATTCATTGGATTAGGGCATCCATTCCTCCTAATCCATCAAGGTGATCCAAAACATGATTTTTCAAATTAAATTTAAAACATTGATTTTCAAGAGCCAATAAGGCCTTAGAACCACTTTTCGATACTCATTTTCTTCCAATTTCAATCTAATTTCAAAATCCCAACAAGACCCAAATTAGGGTTTCATCAAAATTAGGACTTTCATCAAATTAATCTGGGGATCTTAGAATTAGACTCATAGAACACCTATTGATGCACATATTATCCAAGGAACTCAATCAATTTAGTTAATTTCATGAAAACCCAAATCTAGATTTTTGACAAAATTGGAGATCTTACAAATTGACTCGGGAATCATGAAATTGAAGTCATATGGAGTTCAATAAAGCATAAAAGAAACTAAACCCTTAAGGAAATCGAGTGATGCACAAGACTCACAAGCTTTATCCACGAAAATAGCATCATATTTTAAAAACATTTAGAGAGGGAAGGAAGAACACCAACAATGGAGATATATATAATAGAAAACTCTACCTCTTTGGAGCAAACTCACTCTACACCCTAGGTGAGGGTTCTTGACAAGACTACACTTTGAACCCACCGGTGTGTAGGCCTTGATGTCCTTTTTAACCTTTGTGAAGGCAAAAATCCCAAAAGCTTGATGGATTCCACAAGAATCTAGAGAGAAGGTAGAGCTTGAGAGTGAGATATAGATATAAAGTGGGGGAGGCTGAAGAGAGAGAATCACTAGGTGCGAAATGACCTAGGAAAGGTCATGACTTGGTATTTAAACACATTAAATTTTCGAAAATATCCTTAATGAACAAGCACGCCAATTTTCGGAAGAAGGGTCTCATTTTTCGATAAACCAGGAATCTACCCAAGCATCTTAGTTGTGCTTTACCAGTAGAGGGATTGCCATTTACTAGAAGACCAAGCATCGACTTCTTCAATCCTCCTCCCGTCTTCTTGCTTCACCGGTAGAGCAAGGTTGATTTACTGGAAGATCTGACTGCAACATCTTATCTGCAACTCCTGTCCTTCTCCGCTTACCGGTAAAGGGTCTACGTCCATTCCCTCATTTTTTGGTAAACTAGCCCCTCTTCTCTTCTCTTCTCTTCTCCCACAAATATTATCCCTCTCCTTTTTTTGATAGAGTAGAGCCTACCCTCTCTCTGTCTTCTTCCGGTAGAATAGGGGGTCTCTTCCCCCTTCCCTTCCTCTTTTTTGTAAAATGGTTCCCTTCTTCTTCCTTTCTTTCTATTCTTATCCTTCTGTTTTCCCGGTAGAGGGGATCCCCTCCCTCTCCATTTCCCGGTAGAAGGGGAAGCCTCTTTCCCTTATTTTCCCTACTTTTCAGAAAACTAGCTTCCTCCCTTTTCCTCTTATTCTTTAAATTTATGGAAAAGCAAGGGTTTCTTTTCCCTTTTTTAGAAATCCATTAAGCCATCCCTTCCTACCATCAACCTCCTCAACCACACTTTTAAATTTACCATTGAAATTCCACACACTCACTCCAATCTTTCATCAAATTTTGGAATTTCAAAAGGACCAGCAGCTGGTTGATCCCCTGTATCTATGAAGGTATTAACTTGGAACATCAGGGGATTAGGAAGTGCAGTTAAAAAGAGATGTCTAAAAAATATTATCCGAAATAATTGTCCAGATGTGGTATTTATTCAAGAATCAAAAAGGGAGAGTGTGAGTGAGCTTGAAGCCAACTCACTATGGGGCAGGCCAGAATGTGGTATGGTGGCAGATGAATCTGAGGGCAATGCGGGTGGTTTAATCACCTTATGGGACAAAGGAAAAATAGCAGTGGTTACATCGGTCGTGAATAGAAGGTTCATTCTACTGGAGGGATCATTTGAAGCAGTGGATTGTTGTATTTGTAATGTATACGCCCCTTGTAATAGCTCAGAAAGAAAAATATTATGGGACACGTTGCTGCAATTAAAAATGGCATCTGACAAACCGTGGATAATGGGTGGTGACTTCAACGAAGTATTGTGGTGCGACGAAAGGAAAAATTGCACACATATGGCCAGGGGAATGAAACAATTTCGTGAATTCGTAGACCAGTCAGAATTAATTGATCTTCCACTAACGGGATCCAAATACACATGGTCAAATTTTAGAGCCGACGGGTCCAATAGTAGGCTGGATAGGCTTTTGATTTCGAGTGATTGGCCTGACATATCCTCTCTAAACCAAAAAAGCCTACAAAGGCCAACGTCAGACCATAGGCTTGTTATCCTTTACAATGAAATTGTGAATTGGGGCCCAAAACCATTTAAAGTATTTGATGCATGGTTGTCAATCAAGTCTTGTATGAAGAAAGCAGAGAAGGCGTGGAGTAGTTGCCCGAAATCGCAATGGGCGGGAGTCACCCTATCCTCCAAATTAAAAGCTATGAAAATTGGGATTAAAAAGTGGAAAAGCTCATGCTGGGGAGATGTCCAAACGAAAATTGAGGACATTGCCGCAAAAATACAACAATTGGAAAATAAGGATGAATTGTCCTCTCTATCGCAAGAGGAGGTGGAGGAAAGAAGGAAATTGAAAGGGGAACAGTGGAAGCTCATGAAATTGGAAGAAGCAATTTGGAGACAAAAATCGAGAGTATCATGGCTTAGAAAGGGAGATAAAAACACCAGGTACTTCCAAAATATTGCAAAAGCAAATGCTCGAAGAAATAAGATTTCAGTAATCTATGAGAATGGCGTCATGCATTCAAACCCATTGCGTATCAAACAAGCAGCTGTGAGATTTCTCATCCATTCATTCACGGAGGAAATACATGGCAGACCATCTTTGGGGGGAATCTTCCCAAGAGCTCTATCTCTTCATCAGAAGGAAATGCTTGAAGAATCATTCAGTGACAACTAAATTGATAAAGCCATGGCTAGTTGTAACCCTAACAAAGCACCTGGTCCCGACGGGTTTTATTTCCACTTCATTTCTAAGGCATGGAAGTTTATGAAGCATGAGGTAAGGGAATTTTTTGCTGAATTCCACAATAATGGAGTAATGCCTAGAGGATTGAATGCATCTTTTATCTCGTTCATTCCAAAAATCCATAATCCCCAGGTATTTTCTGACTTCAGACTTATAAGCACTATCAGGTGTTGTTATAAAATTATGTCTAAGCTATTAGTTGCGAGATTGAAAAGGATTATGCCAACGATTATAGGTGAGGCCCAAGCAGCCTACGTTGGGAAAAAACAAGCCTTAGACAGCGTGTTGATAGTCAATGAAGTAGTGCATCACTGGAAGGCTAATAGAAAGAGCGGAATCATAATTAAAATCGATTTTGAAAAGGCTTATGACCACCTAAATTGGGATTTCATTTTGGAATCTATGGCCAATATGGGCTTTGGGTCCAAATGGTGTAAGTGGATCTCGGCTTGTATCAAATCAACAAGCCTTTCTGCTCTTATAAATGGGTCCCCTCAGACCAAATGAAACCATCTAGAGGCGTTAGGCAAGGAGATCCAATCTCACCATTTCTGTTCAATATTGCAGTGGAGGGGTTGAATATCCTAATAGAAAGGGTGCTGAACAAGGGACTAATTAGAGGCATTCAGTTGAATGGCACCTCACCCACTTTATCCCACCTTCAGTTTGCAGACGATACTATTGTGTTTTGTAATACGGACTTGAATGAGGTGAGGGTTCTAAAGAGAATATTGAGGTGGTTCTCGATTATGTCAGGTTTAAGAGTCAACCTATCTAAAACCGTGATGTTTGTGTTTGGGGCTAGCCCTGTAGAATCTGATATGTTAGATTTGGAATTTGGGTGTAACATTGGAACTCTACCTCTGAAATATCTAGGAATGCATATAGGAGTGAACCCTAAAAAGGAAGCATCATGGAAACCTATCATTGAGAAAATGCAATAAAGATTATCACATTGGCATGGCCGTTTCCTATCTTATGCTGGACAGCTCACTTTGGTGAAGGCATCACTAAATAGTCTACCAATTTTCTACATGTCCTTATTTAAGATGCCACAGAAGGTTGCATCAAAACTTGAAAAATGGCAGAGGAGCTTCTTGTGGGGGTGCTCGTGGTCCAAAAGAAAAATCAACCTTGTAAAGTGGAATGCGGTAACAAAACCAAAAAGTAATGGTGGCTTGGGAATAAAACCTTTAATTCTTCACAATAAGGCATTGTTAGCCAAATGGTGGTAGCGTTACCACCATGATAGTGATCTTCCTTGGGTTAAAATGATAAAGGGATTATATCTAAGAGATGGGGCAAATAGTTGGCCTTCATTACCCTAAAAAAGGAATCAATCTAAAGTATGGGAGGGGATTATATCAGCGGTACAGTTAGATGACAATCTACAAGACATTATGCTAAATGGCTTCAAGTGGAAGTTAGGGGCAGGGTTGATGTAAGTTTCTGGAACCATATTTGGCAGGGAGAATCCAAGCTGAAAGACGAATTCCCTAGGCTATTCAATCTAGCCAACGACAAGGATATTAACACTTCATCAGCAATTAGGGAGCTAAACTCTCAGAATCCAGAGGCTTTATTTAGAAGAAGGCTATTTTCATGGGAGGAAAATTTATTATCTAATCTTATTCAAATTGTATCTAATATTAATTGTATTGCAGGTATCAAGGACATTCTCATTTGGACATGGGACCCCGATGGTATTTTCAAAGTCAGTAAAATATACAAGCTCATGGAAGATCCTGGAGATGAAGAAAGGAAAGAATTGAGCAGTATTTGGACTAATCTAGTGCAGCCGAAGGTAGAATTCTTTGCGTGGTTAGCATTACAACAAGCCATAAAGTCTAAAGAATTTTTACACAGAAGGGGATTGCTACAAAATAATCCCGCAGCACTATTATGTAATGTATGTAATGAAAACACAGAAAATATTACACATTTGCTCATGACCTGCAACGAATCATGGAAATTGTGGGCATTGGTGGTAAGCTGGTGGGGCATCGCGTGGTCGACGCCTGAAAACATCGAAGGATGCAAGCAGTGGTGGTGGTATTCAATATTCAAGGGAAATGAAAAGGAATTATGGTACATCACATTCTACGCAACATTATGGTCGATATGGATAAGAAGAAATGAGATCACCTTCAATGGTCAGGAATCAGATCTGGCGCGAACCTGGGAATTGACAAGAGTAAGGATCGCAAAGTGGGCGATGGCAAGATGGGTGTTGAGCCCCAACACAATATCGGACTTCTTATCAAATTTTGAAGGAATAATATTTGTAATCAGATCAAAATCAGTATCGAAATGGAAAGAATAACCTCCATATGTAGCGCAGGGATGCATCGCGAGAAGGGCAGACGAGAAGACACAAAGCGCAGTACTGGAGCGGGGGAAGTTCTCAATGGAATAAATAAAAGAGAAGGGTTAAATCGTTGCCTCGGGCGTAATCAACAAGCATAGCTGGATGAAGTAAAATTTTAAAGGGAGTGAACTTGGGTAGAAGAATATGTATAGGAGAATACATCCCTATTAGGGGACAGCTGTTAAGAGTATCTCTTTTGTTAAGTGGCTGTATTTTTGTACATTATGTATCTTGAGTTATCAATAAAATTTTTGCTTTTCAAAAAAAAAAAAGGACCAAGTCAAACTTCCTAAATGTGGATTCAACCACCAAGGCCATACCAATTTCATTTTCTAAGGCAAACCACATTGATTCCACTACCAAGGTGACCTTGTCATTCTTATAACCCTCATCCAGCACATCAAACAAAAACCAAGCCTTCCTTAAGGTTAATCACTCCAACTAGAATCTATTCCTCCAAAACCCCAGCAAACCTTGCCAAATCAAACTCAACACTTCCAACCCCTTAACCTATCAATGCCAAGACATGGCTCAATATGAGAATCATCTCATTTAAGAAAACTCATTTATTCAAATATGAACTAAATCATTTTAAAACTCCTTTATAATTTTAGGACTTGACATCTCATCCACCTTAAAAGAATATCATCCTCGAAATTTTATCAAGACAAGGGAATAGATTGGAGAATAGATGCACCAAGGATTTCCAACTACCCTACAACTTCTTTCACTCATTCTGACCATAACTCACCCAAGAATCATTTGAGTCAGGAACTTCTTCTGACATAAAAGAACAATCAAGATTATGGGGAACTTTTTTAAGGACCAACATGACAAGCAAGATGGGGTCACCCACCATCCTTATGAAAAAGAAGGTGATGGCAAGTCATTCACCATTTCAAAGTCACGATTAAGATGGCTTAAATCCACAATGGATAGAGGATACCAAGAGGTGTGATACCATTGGAACACCCACAATGAAGCAAGGACCCATATAAAAAGGATCCAATAGACACTTTCCTCTGATCAACAGCCCAAACTAGGAGTTGTACAAAAACTTCCAAGTGCCATAGATACAAGATACCACATAGGAACCTCGAGAACACCCAAAAAATATGGACTTGAAGGGAGTGAAGAACTCCATACTAGAACAACAACAGGTGTCGATAGAGAAATATGCAATGCCCTAGGGCATCAGGATTTAGGATGAGGCATCATCCACCTTAAAATATCCCATGCCATCAAAGGGATTTAGAATGAAGGGTTTCCACTCGACACTCACCAACAGGACCACACTCTCACATATAGTGACATTTCTTTTAACCTTTTCACTACACAGACCATCACATTATTCACCACACACCAGACTAAACATGCACACTCACCTAGTGTAGAACCAGGATTGCTGAAAGTTTATTTTGAGATGTGCTGGCCAGTCGCCCTCTCAAAACAACCCTTCCAAATCATCTCTACACCACTGGACACTAACAACTCACCTAGTCAAGTCCAAACATATACGTTGGTACAGTCGACAAAAAGGGGGTACACACTCTCTAATTGACTCTCACAATGAATTTGCACAACATCCAAACCACACATCAAAATTTAGCACCAAGCCACACAACTACTCATTCTCACAAAGGAATGACACTCACATTGAATATATCTTTACACAAGCCACTACCAACACCTCTTCCCCCCAATGGAAGGACACTCTTAAATGGTAAACCACAAGGCTTCAACCCCAATCCCACTCACTATAAACACCAAGGAATCTTGTTGACTTGGATTTTCTTAGAAGAAGAAAGAAAACAAGTATCCTCTCTAGGACTTTAATAGAAACAAACAGGAAGGGCACTAAATGCCTCAAGCATTAGGGAACACATGTAGGGAAGTCTGTGCCAAAGTAGAATTCAACAATGCAGTATCAAGCACATGAACTTAAAATGACCATAAAAGCTAACTCTTCCTATTTCCCATCAACTAGAGTGGAATGGACACGATGACAAAAGTGGGTATCAACATCTCAAAACAGAACAACAGCAATAACCAATCGAGGATCGGTACATTACAGGCCAATCACTGACAATCGGCTATTAACGATCCAATTTCCCTAGAGTGGGGAAGATGGTTGAACTATTTCAACTACAGCTATGGTTCAGCAACACATTGATAGGTTTAAAGGATGATGACAACCTGTCAAATTAAATTGCCACCTCTACTTCTGTCATGCCCCGGATTTTCAAACCATTTTTTTACAATTTAAATAAAAGCAAGGGGAACAATACTTGTAGTATCTACACATTCCATTCTATTCTCATTACATTTACAGATACAAATGATACAATATGAATAGAAATGCGGAAGCTAGAGCAAATGCCAAATGGCTACAACTGTGCAGAACTACTAAGTAAAGAGCTGAACAGAAAAGAAGAGTAAGGGTACATCCCACCGTCGAGAGCCAACAAAAGTACCAAGTGAAACCTGCTGCAACAATCTCTGAAAACCCGGAAGCTGACGAAGCTCCAAGCTCAACGAAGTCCACAAGTCCCTGTAACTACCTATCGGGGGAGACCACAAAGGTCTGATCAAACCACGGCTCAGTAGATAAACTCCTGACCACTACCAAACATGCACGGGTGGTGCATGCCTAGGAGAGGTCAACACAAGTAGGAAAGCTGTAAAGGAAAGCAGTAGTAGTGGCAAGAACGACATCAGTAAAGTAGAGAGAGAAGTACAAACAGTAAAGCAGTAAAGTGAGTACGAACCGAACTGTAAAGGGGACCGAGCTACGAGTCACCTACTAATCTCCTCAAATGTTAGAGAGGTAACAGTGTCAAACCCAAAGGCTAATCCAACCAAATCTCAAATCGTCACAACCAACTCTCTACTAAGGGCACGAGGTCCACCGTCAAAGTACAAAAGAAACGTAAGGGATCAAGGAGCACGTAAGGTAAACCTAGCACAAGGCAATCGGGACCAAGGCATGTCGTCGACAAATGTATCAAAACCCAAACTGTAACCTCAAATGGATACCAAAGGCACAACCTCTCAAGTCCGACTTAAACAACCTCAAATCTCGACTCAACCAACCTTACTACAAAAATCCAATAACTCTAAGGATCTACTAAGGATCCCAAACCAATACTGTGTCAAGATATCTAATCAAGGTGTGTAACTATAGTACAAGGGACAACAAAGGATAGTGTCTACAAAATCTATCTAGATGTTCTCTTACTGTTTTGGGGACCGTACACTACCAAGAGCCTAAGGAACTTCATTACAAGTATGTTCCATTCATATGATTTGTCATCCATCTAGATATACCCCGGGATCCCTCAAGGT
>NMUG010007313.1:0-12135 GCA_002855965.1 Monotropa hypopitys
ATACACACAACCCAATTTACAAGCTCTCGCATTCTAATCCTACCAAGGATACTCGAACATATATGAATGCGAATCAAATTAACCAATTTTTCCAAAAATGATCATTTATTCAAAACTTGGGACTTTTTATAAAATTATCAAATTCTTGATTTTTGAAATCATTAGTGAGCTACATATCAACACATACACGATATAGTAACATATTTACCTCAAAGTGCGCCGATGGAGGAAAATCCTAGACGCGTCGAACTTCGGTGCTCATGAACCTATGTAGATCAAAACGACGACAACGTTGATTAGAACAATGTTTCCTAAAGAGAAAACATGAGAAACCCACTTGGAGAAATCGACTTACCAAAAATTCGTGGATGGTGACTTCGATATGCACGTTGCCGGAGAGCTCTCGACGCGTAGAGCAACGTTTCTCCTTCGGGTTTTGCGATTTGAGTGCGTTTCGGCCTTCGATCAAAGCTTGGGAGCCAAAGCTCCAATGGAGTTTGAGAGAGATAGAGAGAAGGGGCTCTAGGGTTGGGAGGAAGAAGGCAAAATGCCTCAAAACCGTGTACACACTCATATATATATATAGCCCCCTACATGAATGGACAAGAATGCCCTTAATGAAAAACAAGCTGCCAGAAATTCTGTAGAGGGACCGGTCTCTTGATTTTTGGGAGACCGGTACCCGCCCAATGATGGGTACACTGCACGAAGAGGGACCGGTCCCTTGATTATAGGGAGACCGATACCCTTCCCACAAAAGGGCACTCTACTGTAGGGAGACCGGTCCCTTGATTTTAGGGAGACTGGTCCCTTGATTTTAGGGAGACCAGTCCCTCCCCACCTCGGACCTTTCTGCATTGAAGGAGACCGGTCCCTTGATTATAGGGAGACCGGTCCCTTAGGACAAATTTCCAGAATTTGAAACGCGTGACTTCCGAACATATTTTGATCGTAACTTCTTTGTCCGACCTTCGATTGAGGTGATTCAAGTTGCATTGGATTCGTAATCGAATCCTCGACCTCATCCTAGGGTCAACCACCTTAAAATCGCACTAAGATTTTAAGATAAAATAAATTTAGATTTTAAATCTAATCTAGGATACGAATCGATATTCTGGAAATTCCTTTTTGAAATACGGGTCGCTACATCTCAACCACCTTAAAACAATTTCGTCCCCGAAATTTCCTAAGGGTAGGATTACACCGAAACAACCAAAGAACGAGAGTTCAAGTCAAAACCACATGCCACGAGCGAGATAAAAAAAGGACACTCCCCGATACGGTGGACACCGATACGGTAAACAACTCAACGACAATACAACAACAACGTGGACAATCTTTTTCAAAAATGGAATCATCGATCAAAGGACAATAACAAGTGAATGATTCTCCTTGAGAACAAGAGGTCAACAATCAACAAATATCAACTCTAAGCCAAACCAAGTGCCACAAAGCAAGGTTTTGGGGTTACTCCCCGACACGAAAAGCATCAAAATGATAGTTGACTCAACAATGATGCAACAATGAGATGAGTCAGTTCGTTTTGAAAGGATTGATCAACAATCGATGGATATAAATCTCGAAATCCAACCGTGTGTTATACAAAGGTCAAAGGGACAACTCCCGAGATGGTTTGAACGCGTAGATACAACAATCATACTTATCAACGATACAAAGAACATGAGATACCCCAAAAATAAATCCCAAGGATATGAGTCACTAATCTATTGCAAGAATGAGCAAACAATATTTCTCAAGGAAGAGACAACCAACAATCCATATAGCAACAACATAAGGAGCAATAGGTTGGGGATAAGATCGACGACATTCTTTTATTTATCGTTTCACATTTCTTATACGAGCGTTTTCATGGTTTGCGCTATTTTTCCCACGAGTACCAACACACCCATATACATATAGATAGGAGAATACGTATATATCCCCACACACGCACCCAATGCGATATCAAGTGACTACCATGGTTCAAGTTTGAGAGGTGCCGTCTGGACACGGTTCTCAACCTAATCCATAGAGTCATCCATAATCACACAACCAAAGAAATACGCACACGGTCGATTCCACACGGAAGGTGTAAGAATAACCGACTCGATTACTCGTTCCCACTTTTTGTTACAATCTACCCACGTCACGTGTGCTAGAACATCTATTCGCGGGAGACAAGAGTGATTTCAAGGATACATCCAACTAAGCAAGCGGAAATCAAGCACAAGCTTGGCCATCACCAACAAACAAAAGTGGCACAAGTGATCCCAACAAGTCAATCATGATTTCAACAAGGAAAAGATTTAGTAGGCCAAGAGTATCGCAACACTACTTAGAAGAAAGCACAACTAAGAAATTTGCAACCCAAGTATTTCTCCAACAGATCAAGAGTTCAACCATAGAGGTTCTTACAAAAGAGAAGTCTCGACAAGAGAAGCAACGTTCTAAGTAGAAACGCCATAGTACCAAACTAGAATCGCAAAACAAAGGAAGAGATGCCGATAGGTGCATCAATCTCACTAACGTGTGGTACTACAAAAGAAACAAGGCAACACGAATCTACTGGAATGGTGAAACTAGCAGTTGCGGATCCGCTGTGGCAATAGCCTACGCTCATCTACGAGTCTTCTGCCCAACTGGCTGCTTGCCTCTCTGAATCGAAGCACGACGTGCGTCACTGGAACTGGTTCCTCTCTCGAACTGAGGACTGGAATCGAACGATCGGTAACTCTGACTTCCCTGCTGCCGCTGCGCAACTCTGATATCTTCTGCGGAATACTGCCCAACTACCAACTCTTCCTGACCACCATCCCTCTGCACACAATTTCTGCTCATATGCCCTGACTGGCCACAATGGGAGCAAATGATCTGAGGACATTGCGAACGGTAATGGCCTGGCTGCCTGCAATGATGGCAAACAATCGAACCACTGGACGGTGCTTCTTAAACACTGACCTCTGAAACGAACTGAGAATACGGCTGACTGAACACCTGCATCTGGTCTCTTTGCCTCTTTCTTCCCATGCTACCTGACGATGATCTCGAATCGGTACTAACGGACTGCCGACGAGGCTCCCACACTGGAACTTCCTTCTCCGCTTCCGGACAAACTGGCTCAACTGCCCTAGCACACTCTAGCATTGCGGCGAAAGAACAGATACGAAGCCCCATAATGAGCTTCTGAAGCGACGGACAAAGACCCTTCTCGAATCTTCGGCACTTACGATCCTCTGATACGACCAACTCTGGGGCAAAACACGACAAGGCCTGAAACTTGATAGCATACTGAGACACCGTCATGTTGCCCTGTTGCAACAACTCGAACTGACTCTGCAACTGATCCCGGAATGCTTCTGGAAAGTACTGATTTTCAAATGCGGCGACAAACTGATCCCACGACATAGGAACTGAATCATCCTCTACTGCTTCCGGATTAGCAACTCTAGCCATTCTTCTTGTATCTTTACCGATTTCTATGACCGAATTCCACCATTCACCCGCCTCACCGACCAACGGATAGGAGGCAAAAGATACCCACATCTTGTCTTCTTGAATCTCGAGGGTATCCAACACCTTTGTGATACCTGATAACTAGTGATTTGCTTCAAGTGGCTCACCTTCACCATCGAAACTAGGAGGATTCATAGCGCAAAATTCCGGCAAGGATTCCATCACAACACTAATACCCCTAGCCCTAGGGGCTTGAGCTGCTCTCGTGGCCTCAACCAAGGCTTCTGCAAGCTGCTGAACAAAACTTCTTGGATCGATCACATCCTCTAACTGCACGTTCTCCCTTTGAACTCCTTGTTGCACCTGATGCGCTCGGCGACCTCTTCGGCGATTAACCATCCTGACAATAAGGGCGGTACACTGCGAGAAATCCTCGCCAACAACGAAACGATATTCACATACGGGTAGTATATCATAGCATACAAACCGAGAAGAACTAGGAGATCGCAAAATAACACTAAGGAACCGCGATATAAGCTAAGGAATCCCAATATCCACATATGGAGTAATCAACCACCTTAAAAGAACCAACGAGTAACCACAAATAGATAACCCAAGGAAAGCTATGTACGATTTTCTCTTTATTCCCAAGGCTCACACTAGCCTACAACCCAAGCACAACTTCTACGTCTCATACAAGGGCATACTAATGCCATGCAACTCTCAATGCATACAAATGCGGAAGAAAATCATTTTCAAAACCGTTTTGAGAACCCATAGAGATGGAAATCTTCCCATGGTCCGAAGGTATTCGAACGAAAGCTCTGATACCAAGTTGCCACGCCCCGAATTTTCAAACCATTTTTTTATTAAAGGAAATGCATGAATACTTTTGCATAAACCATTCCACCAACAAAAGGGGCCGTGAGAGAAAAGAAGTACAAACATATCTCTTTACAAATCCTTTATACAAAACATGCGGAAGTGGAACATTAACCATCCTTTTTTAAATGGAACTTACTTGAGATTTTGATACAACATTCACTTGACATAAGAACTTACTTGCATTTGAAATATTACAACTCTTGATAATAAAAAGGGGATTGCCCGTAGGCTACAAGGGAAAAAGAGGGGAAGTGCAATAATGATACCAAAATAAAATATGCTTCTCACCACAAGGAACTAGAGCAAGCCTAAGCCAACCCCGCTACAAGCAACCCAACTGAGCAAACCAGCAAAGAACTATAAAAAGAAGGTTGAGTCATAAAGACCCAGAAAATATGCGACTATCAACTGTATATGAAAATATGGTGATTATGTGAAAGGTGGGTGAAGTCCTACAATGCAATCCCAAGCATGTTTCCAACACTCACACCCAAGATCCTCATTCTTAATCCCTAGTCCACATAACCCAACCGAAGGACCATTTGTACTCTCACATCAATAGGAGGATCTCAAACCTTCGCATCTATCCAACTATCGCAACGGAAGACCAAACCCCAACCGAAAAGAAGTCACTAACAAGTACAAAGACCACTACACTAGGTCACTCCACTATTGTTATTCTACTTCATCACACATAAGTATTACAAAGTACTTATCCGAAGAGTTCCGCTACCGCACAACCGAATGTTGCCTAGACAAGGCCAACCAAAACTCTCTACGATAGCCCATCACCAACTAGTAGTTCATCTCCCAACTTAGCCTCAACTCATAAGATACCAATGCCACACACATCGGCCTAAACACAACGGATATACATGCCACGACTTGGCTCCCAGCCTCAAGCTATTCAAAGCCACGAATTTGCTAAGTTTTATTCATTTGCTAAAGCCACGAGTTGGCTAGAACCACCCACACTAAGATCCATAATCCACAATTGTTCCCATCAAGAATCCTCTCAATCTCCCTCTATATATACATACATATATATAGATAGATATTACACATTGGTGAATTTATTATCTTTCATCTTTAGTTGGTTCAATTCCCGGCTCGGAACATTTTATAAAAAGGACCACAAGGGATTCGAAACCTATTGGACGAATTCCAAAATAGGATCTACAGTCAAACCTTGGGTTAGTTTTGAATCACAAGAAAACCATCAAGCCGTTCATCGATTTACAGTCGCCTTGACGAATTCAAGGGTTGACTAGCTCCCGAGTAAATCACGAATTGATTCATGTTGTCTCAATGAATTCAAGAACCAACCTCACACTCGAATGACCACGAATTGGCCCGAAGATCACGAATTGATCTAGGTAGTCTCAACGAATTCAAGAACTAACCTATACACATATACGACCATAAATTGGTCCTACGATCACGAATTGATCGCCTAACAACACCCAAGTCCTTCTGTGTTATTGTTTGTTGGTTGATTAATATAAGTGAGTTAGGTAAGTTTTAGAGTTTGAGTCGATGGGGACGAGTTCCCCAACACAGGCAACGATCTTGCCACCAGGGACGAATTCCCGACTCGAGGTGACGAATTCACCCAAAACACAAGCAACGACTTTGCTAACAAGGGACGAGTTCCCAAACCAAGGATGACGAATTCACCCGGTAAGACCATAACCTATATCCAAGGTCTACGAACGAATTTCCTAACCTAAGGTGACAAATTCACCAATCTCCAAGGCTTATGTCTCTCATAGACATTTTGTCGAACACCAAGGGTGCCCACGGTACCAAGGCCATCCCAATGGCAAAAACCACATTAACACTTGCCGACGAATGATCCAATACCACGATGTTACTCACTAAGACCGATACAAGGTTGGGAGGGTATCCTACCTCCTCAATTCTAACAAAATCCATAAACTTCCCAAATCAACCTAATTCTTCTCGAATGATCGTCTAGTCATACACACAACCCAATTTACAAGCTCTCGCATTCTAATCCTACCAAGGATATTCGAACATATGTGAATGCGAATCAAATTAACCAATTTTTTCAAAAATGATCATTTTTTAAAACTTGGGGCTTTTTATGAAATTATCAAATTCTTGATTTTTGAAATCATTAGTGAGCTACATATCAACACATATACGAGATAGTAACATATTTACCTCAAAGCGCGCCGATGGATGAAAATCCTAGACGCGTCGAACTTCGGTGCTCGTGAACCTATGTACATCAAAACGACGGCAACGTTGATTAGAACAATGTTTTCTAAAGAGAAAACATGAGAAACCCACTTGGAGAAATCGACTTACCAAAAATTCGTGGAGGGTGACTTCGATATGCACGTTGCCGGAGAGCTCTCGACGCGTAGAGCAACGTTTCTCCTTCGGGTTTTGCGATTTGAGTGTGTTTCGGCCTTTGATCGGAGCTTGGGAGCCAAAGCTCCAATGGAGTTTGAGAGAGAGAGAGAGAGAAGGGGCTCTAGGGTTGGGAGGAAGAAGGAAAAATGCCTCAAAACCGTGCACACACTCATATATATATAGCCCCTACATGAATGGACAAGAATGCCCTTAATGAAAAACAAGCTGCCAGAAATTCTGTAGAGGGACCGGTCTTCTGATTTTTGGGAGACCGGTACCCGCCCAGCGATGGGTACACTGCACGAAGAGGGACCGGTCCTTTGATTATAGGGAGACCGGTACCCTTCCCACAAAAGGGCACTCTACTGTAGGGAGACCGGTCCCTTGATTTTAAGGAGATCGGTCCCTCCCCACCTCGGACCTTTCTGCATTGAAGGAGACCGGTCCCTTGATTATAGGGAGACCGGTCCATTAGGACAAATTTCCAGAATTTGAAACGCTTGACTTCCGAACGTATTTCGATCGTAACTTCTTCGTCCGACCTCCGATTGAGGTGATTCAAGTTGTGTTGGATTCATAATCGAATCCTCTACCTCATCCTAGGGTCAACCACCTTAAAATTGCACTAGGATTTTAAGATAAAATAAATTTAGATTTTAAATCTAATCTAGGATACGAATCGATATTCCGGAAATTCCTTTTTGAAATACGAGTCGCTACATCAGGTCTACTAAGACGGAGAAACCGGCGGCTGAGGATCTGCCGTAGCAATCGCATACACTCTGCCCTGAGTCATCTTCTCCACTGGTTGCTTGCCTCTCTGAATTGAATCCCGACGTGCACCTCTGGAACTGGTTCCTCTCTCAAACTGAGGCCTGGATGAGAACGATTAGTGAAGATACTGCTGATTCTGACTCCGTTGCTGGAGCTGCTCAACTCTTGGCCCAACCGATGAGTAACGCCCAACTGACACCTCTCCTTGCCTGCCACTCCTCTGCACGCAATTTCTTCCCCAAACGCCCTGACTGGCCGTGCTGAAAACCAGTAACTCGGGTACACTGAGACCGATAGTGCCCTTCTTGATGGCAGTGATGACAAACAATGTGGCTCTTGGGTAGCTCTTCTGCAACACCAACACTGACGATGGACTGAGAACCCTGCTGACTATGAGAAAGAGAATGATCCCTATGCCGCTTCCTCCCAATACTGCCTGAAGAAGACGTAGAATTTGAGACAAAAGACCTCCGACGAGGCTCCCACACTCTGACTTCTTTCTCTTCTTCATTGCAAATATGATCAATAGCCCTGGCACGATCCAACATAGTGACAAACGAACGAATGCACTGCCCAATAATGAGTCTCTAGATGGAGAGCCGAAGACCCTGCTCGAACCTCTTGCACTTGCGATCCTATGAACTGACTAACTCTAGAGCAAAACGGGACAAAGACTGAAATTTGATCGCATACTGAGAGACTGTCATGTCGGTCTGCTGCAACAACTCGAATTGCATCCTCAACTTCTCACGAAAAGATTCTAGGAAGTACTGATCCTCAAAAGTAGAAATGAACTGCTCCCATGACATAGTACCTGCATCTTCATCCACTAATCCCTGATCCACAACTCTAGCCAACCTCCGCACATCTTTCTTGGCTTCAACTATGGAACTCCACCACTCTCTTGCTTCACCGACCAACTAATAGGATGTAAAAGACACTCGCATCTCATCCTCATTGATGTGAAGGGTGTCCAATGCCTTACAAATCCCGGAAAGCCAATGATTGGCCTCAATAGGCTCACCCTCTCTATTGAAACTAGGAGGGTTCATAGCACGGAACTCGCATAAAGCCTGCATCACATAGCTAACACCCCTAGCCCTGGGGGCTTGAACTGCTTTGGTGGCCTCAACCATGGCCTCAACAAGTTACCTCACAAACAATCTAGGATCCACCGCTCCTTCCTGACCCACTTCAACGTTTTCCTCTTCACGAACATCTTCCACTGGGACTCCTTGATGCACTTGACGAATCCTACGACCTCTCTGAAATTGAAATACATACAAGGACTTTACATTTGAAATGAAACTCAACTACAAGTAAAAGGGGAAAGGGGATTTATTACAATGATACATGAATGAAATACAATAAAATGCTTCTCACTGAAATGAAGGTAGAGCAAGTCAACTCCAACTCCCCGCTATACGCTACCAACCATGCAAACCTGCATAAAACTGTAAAAAGAAGATTGAGTCATAAAGACCCAGCAAATATGCGTCTATCAAATACAAATACAATTATGGTGATGTGTACAAGTGGTGTGAATCCCTATGATGCAATCCCAAGCATGCCATCACTCACACAAACCCAAACACCACTACTAAGTCACTATTCAAACCAAGACTCATAGGTAACCAAGTGTATCATCTACACAAGTACACAAAGAGATAGCCCAACCATTCAATCTTGCTCAAAATCAACCACAACACAAGTCAATACATTCTCTTTACCGAGTACCCCTTTAACCACGCAACTACACAGCGTACACTAGAACAAGCCGAAAGACTAAGGGTCTTAACCTCAACCATGCCATGACCACATGGCACCACAACCATAATCCTCTAGGGAAGAACACCCAAGAGTACAACTCATATATAACAATACCGTTACCAACTATAGCACACCAAGCCAAACATCACATTGAGTCCACTAGCTAATTCTACGACTTAGCTCATACCCACAATCCACCAAACCACGTCGCACATCTACTATCCTTCCATTTCCTTTATATACATATCTATATAGGTACACATTGGTAAATTGATTTATCTTATTTGATTAGTTTGTTCGACTCCCGGCTTAACACAACTTTGAAAACGAGTCACACGAGTCTCGACAGCCTCACTAAATAAGGACCGACCTACCCCAAACGTGGACTATATTTTGAAAAAGTCACACGAGTCTCGACCGTCCTACAAACAAAGACCGGCTTACCCTAACATGGACTATGTTTCGAAAACCACTTTAAAACCATTAAGCCCGGGATTGATTTATAGTCTCCTCAACGAGTTCAAGGACCGATTAGCTCACGAAGGAATTACGAATTGATTCGGGTTGTCTCAACGAATTCAAGAACCAACCCCACACGCGAATGACCACAAATTGGTCCAAGGATCACGAATTGACTCGGAGATCACGAATTGATTTATCTTCCCACACATTCACAATCACATTATTTTTGTTGGTTGTTTAATAGGTAAATTGATGAGATTGATGAATTCAATCTTAGGGAACGAGTTTCCCAACACTAGTGATGAATTCTCTTCAAGAGGACGAGTTCCCACATAGGTGTGACAAATTCACACATCAACACGTATAGCATATCTCTAGCCATCCAACCAACCCAATCTAAGGTCACCAACCTCATAGGGACTAGTTCCCAAGCTAAGTGTGACGAGTTCACACGTCGATACTCAATTCCATTAACTACATCATTTCACCAGGCACCTAGAGTGCACAAGTACACATAAGGGTCCTAGTCACCAAGGACACCTAATCCATCATCCAATTCATCACCAATAAGCTCAAGGCCACACCCAAGGGCCTAAGTAAGACATAACAATCTTACAAAAACCTGAACCTACCTCATAATCCCCTCGGGCATTGTATCGAACATCTAGCGAGCACAAGATCACCGCTCAATTCCAACAATTTGACTCCTAGGACAAAACCCTCAATTTCCATCAAACTTCAACAATTTGAATACAAGTCCTAGATATCAAATTGACTATCACACATTCTCACAATCACCAAGAACACTCAATTTTCATGCAAGGATGCCACAAATTTCAATTTGTCAAACATAGTAAATTCATATTTTCCAAAACATGGGTTTTAGAGAAAACCTTTGATTTTAATTCTTGGAAACCATTTAGGTGACCTAACACAATCACACAAGCACAAGATAGAAGCACATTTACCTCAAGCCTAGCCAATGGAGAAAACCCTAGGTGAGTGTGTCTTGACAACGGCACGAGCTATGTACATCAATGACGAGGTCTTGGCGAGGTGATCGACGTTCTCAAAAGGCTCAACTTCATTGGATCTTGGGAGGAGGGAGATCTTTTAGAGAGAAGGGAGAGAGAACTTTCATGGGGACAGAGAGAGAGACTAGGTCAGAAAATGGGGGAAGATAACCCCAAAATCGTGCACACAGTCATATATATACCCCCTATGCGAAATGACATAACTGCCCTTCATTAAACATTCAGACTGGATTTTTACTCGTGGCGACCGGTCGACAACGGCTAGCTCAACCGGTTGATAACGACTAGCTCGACCGGTCGAGGCCTTATATAAAACCTCTCTAAAATATCACGACCGGTTGACAACGGCTCGGGAGACCGGTCACGAGTATGCACAAAATGTTACTGAAATACCACGACTGATCGTCAATGGCAAGCCCGACCGATCGACACTGGGAATAATGCTACACTTTAAAAATAAATCCCAACCTCGACCCTAACTCCTCCCGGGACTTCCCGGAATATCCCGACTCGAATACAAACCAAAAGGATGGACCAACGAGGGGTCCAACGCCCAACTCTAATCGTCAACGGAAATCAAGGAAGCCACACTAAAATTCATCGATCGATTAGAATAACGAATTTAATTCCGGAAATGTTATTTCGAAAATACGAGTCGTGACATTAAACCCATGTTATAATGCCATTTTCTTTATTTTTACAAGTAATAGGAAATATTATCTTTAAACACAGCACATATTGTATTTAGAATAAGATAGAGTACATTTTCTTACAAATTATAGTACATTTTCATACATTTTAAAACAAGTTACATTACATCTTTGTACAAATTACATTAAATTTTATTATTTTTTTAATGCCATATTATAAAAGTTACAAAAAAATATTGTGTTTAAAACACATAATGTGGTTTTCAAATAAATTACAGTACATTTTTATAAGCTACAGTTGCATTTTATAAATACCTTAAACTTGTATATTTGTTTTGATTTTTGTTACATAATGATTTTATGCCACCATCTATGAGTTTCGAGCAAGAAAAAAATGTTAAGCGAACTATGCTGGAAGAGGAATCAACAGAACATGAACATGTTCGAACATCATAGTTATTACAAACACAGTCTCATACAAGTAACAATAACATTTTCAACATTTTTTAGGTTTTAATATTTTTAATGGGATATTGATGCTACAAAAAATATTATATTTAAAGTACACAATACAGTTTGTTTAAACAAGTTACAGTATATTTTGAATAAGTTATAGTTGTGTTTTATGAAAACAAGCTACAGTACATTTTTGTAGATTTGAAAAATAAGTTATAACATATTTTTGTACAAGTTACAGTACCATTTTTACATTTTTATAACTTAAA
>NMUG010007314.1:0-12135 GCA_002855965.1 Monotropa hypopitys
AAATTAAGTAACCGAGTGGTTTGGGTCAAGAAAATAATTTACAAGTCGTTTTTCGCCGGATTGCTTATAATTTCTTCAAGAATATCAATGATAAAACTTTCATATAAATAAAATTCCTATTTAAATAAGATAATGTCAAAAATTATTCATTCAGTAAATAAATTAGTTTTAATTCATTTCTTGTAAATATTTTATTTATTCATCTCTTGGCTGAGAAATCTTTGAATTTGGTTAAATAAAGAATTAATTTGAAAAATGAAGTATCGAAAGGACGATGTATGGTGTCTAACATCTTTCATACTTGCAATAGTAAATCCATGAACCAAACTCTGGTATACGTAGACCAAACATTTTCTAAAAGTGGTGACTTGACACACCATAACTCTATACTGAGTGACGAATTCAAAAACAAATTAATTATGAAATGCATTTTGTTTCAGTAATTTGCTAACCATTTTTAGTCTAATCTTTTCAAATAAAAAAATAATAAATTCCAATTGTTTTTGTCACAACCCAATTTAAAAAGGGCCATGATTGGCCAACAAGCAAGCTCACAAAGGCCTAAAATCAACGAGTTAAGGGGTTTCATTACAATAAGAGAGCATTTTAAATATTTTGGTTCAATTGTTAGTAAGGATGGAGAGATTGCGAGAGATGTTACACACAGAATCCAAATTAGATGGAATAAGTGGAGAAGTGTTGTGGAAGTATTATGCGATCGTAGGATACCTGCAAAGTTGAAGGAGAAGTTCTATCGGACGGCTATAAGCTTAGCCATGTTATATGGTACAGAATATTGGGCAGCCAAGAAACAACATATGAGTAAGATGAGTGTCGCTGAAATGAGAATATTAAAATGGATGTGTGATAAAACTTTGTGAGATAGAATTAGAAATGAAAACATCCGCGACATGGTAGGGATAGCACCGCTAGAAACAAAGATGAGAGAAAATAGATAAAGGTGGTTTGGACATAATTATCGTATGCCCATTGATGCGGTAGTTAGGAGGAATGATAGAGTTTTGTTAGATGGTAGCACTAAGGGGAGGGGTAGACCTAAGTTGATTTTAGAAGCAGTAGTTCGTAAAGATTTAAGTGTATTAAATATAACAGAATATGATGCACTTGATAGAAAAAATTGGGGAAAAGGGATTCATGTAGCCGACCCCAATTGATTGGGACTCAAAGCTTGGTTTGGTTTGGTTTAATGAGTGAGGTTCATAATGCCTTTACAATCAAAGAGAAATACAATAAGAATGAAAATCTTTTAAGTCTCCAAGCTAAACCTCCTTGAATCCTGTTGAAATTTTTTAGAGAAAACGCAAATCATTAAGCTAAAATGAATTAAAATATGCCAGAGTTACTAGTTTTCATGGACAAATAATACCAGTGGACAAAACCATTTCTTTTCTTACATAGCATTTGTGTGGCTTATTAGCATGCAAAGATCATATAGTGGCCTTAGCCATTTATAAATCATTTTCCAAGCCTATGACTGTTCCCATAGCTTGTTCTTCCATTCATTTTTCAAGCCTATGGCCATTTCTATAGATTTGTTCCTTTGTCATTTTCCTCAAGTCTATGATCGTTCCCATAGCTTGTATTTTTATTGACATTCCAGCTTGAATTTTATTTAGCTCTTAACGGTACCAATTATTTAGGGAGCGACCCTAAGCAAAATAGAGATGGTGTGATATCACCCAATGATCATCTGGTCATGATCCCACCCTTATTTCTCCTACTCAACCGGTTTCAGATTCAGCCCCTTGCGCGAGCTACCGTGTCATCGTTCATGTCGTTCAATCATAAAAACATCTTTTCGGGTTGTTAATCCATGGTAATAAAAAGATGTGCATGTCATTTTATTTCATTTCAAGAGACAACCATAATATCGCAGGATGCTCATTAGCATAAAACATACATTTCTCAAATATTAACATGATTTTAGAAATTGTATGAGTAACAAAGATATATAGAGATTCACCTGTTTTTTGTTAGATTTCCTATTGTTAAGTCTCTTTCCTCAAGTGTGGTTCAAACCCACCTGGCATATTATGAAATTTATCATTATTCTTTCTTCCATATTTTAACACTGCTGAGCTATTCAATGCTTTTTGACGATCAGAGCTTGCCGAGCTCTCTGGCCGGAGGGAAAATTGGCTAATTAGAATGATCTCAATGATCATTGGCCGAACATAGCTGAAGGGCACATTGGTCGAGCAGACATTGGCCGAACACAATACTGGACGAACTCCTAAGGCTATTGGGCTGGCCTGGGAGGCTTCTACCGAACACTGGGCTACAGTATAGAGGTGGGTCAGACATAGACAGGTCCAGTGGCCGAACACAAAACAGGACAGAGGACTTTTGGGTCAAAAGAGTTCATGTGCCGAGCTGCCGAACAGAAAGGATACTACTGGTTGGATTATTTCAAGGTTTTGCCGAAAATCTGAGCAGAAGGCTATCGGTTCAACAGTGAGTTGAGGTTTCCCAATGCTGAATGAGAATACAATGTTCTGTACATCGGTCTAAACAGACCGAGCATAATGGGAGTGCAAGAACCAAGTGTTCTAGATTGCTAAATGATTGAAATAGATTGAAAATAAAATTACAAGTGTTTGGGGATAGTTTTCCGCTCAGTCTGATGCCCAGCCGAGCATAGATGACTCGAGTATCCAAAGAACGGAATGTTGCTCTGTCGAGTAGAAGTTCTCTGGCTGAAAGGGTGGTTGGAAATAATCATCTTGATTGGACAAGTGTTTGGGATGGACTTTTCGAATGGGCGAAAACCCTGCTGAGAAGATTTTTATTCGATCTGGTCATTTTTAAAGGCATGCTGAGCACAAGGGTGCTCTGCCGAAACATTAATCAAGGTCATTTTAGTGCGGTTAAGTGTTGACCGAACAAAGACAGGCTTGGCCGACCACTTTAAGGGATTGTCGAGCTAATTTTAGTTTGACTGAACCCTTAAAGAGGTCTGTCGAACAGTAGGTAGTAGTGCTGGTGGACAATGAGTGTGATTAATTTAGACAAGGGAAAGTTACCTCTTAGTCCAAGTGCCGAAGTATCGTAGGTCTGACTTTTGGACAGCGAATAAGCTCTGGTGATATGGAGGAGGTATTTGCTGAATAGAGAAGAGAATAGTTGTTCCAGATAGGTGGTTATCGAGCACGGAGAGTGTCACGCCTGTCCCATCTAAATGATTTAATTAATTTATTTATATTAATAATTTAATTATGATATGGTTGAGGATATGAATTGTAAATGGATGTAAAGAATGGTTATATGGAGCCTAATTAAGTCTGGTTAATTAGTGAGTGACATGGAAGTATAGAGTGTCTTGGAGTAATTTGTGCATGACTTTGTGGTAATAAGGTTTTAAGGGGGAGGGCAAAGGGGTAAAATGCCCCAAAAATCTGAAGTAAGGGTTTCTCCTTGCCCTAGTTCATTTGTGTATTGTGTGGCAATTGTAGAGAGAGAGAGAGAGAGAGAGAGATTGAAGGAGAAGGAGGAATTTTATAGGAATTCTTGGAGAATCATCATCATCCTTCAACAACCATCAAGTAAGTATGTTCCTTTCTCAATCTCATTTCTAATTTCGTCTAAATAAGTAGTAGATTTAGATTTCTTTGATTTTTCGGATTTGGGTAGTTCTTGGTGGAAAATCCTTGATTAAGGGCCCTATAGATGTTTATAGGCTTTAGGATTGGAGTATGTATACCCTATGATAGTGTGGGAGGCTTAGGTATGTAAGGTTTTTCGAGTTTTAGAGTTTGGATCGAGTTTGGAGAGGTTTGGAGAAGAAGGGAATCATCAAAAATTTCCCAGAATTAGTTTTTATTGGATGGGTACCGACCCCCCATACCGCGGAAGACCGATCCCTCTTAGGCAGTTTGGCCTACTGGTTTACAGGTACCAGTCTCCCATACCGCGGGAGACCGGTCCCTCTTGGGAATTTTTGGGGATGAGTCGGGGGTTGGTCCGTGACTTGATGTAAGTGTTTTGTGACCTTCTTAATCATTGTTTGGGGTTTGCTGTGACCTTTTAAGAGTGTTTTGAGCTTGTCAGAGTTTAGGAAATCATGCCTTGGTCTTTTAAGTCGAGGTTTGACCTTGTGAGTTGTAAGTGGTTAAGGTTAGTCCTTTGGAGTCTTGAGGATGTTTAGGTTCATTTAAAGATCTAATTGTTTTGCAAATGTTCGTAGTGATTTGTATTGGTTTTGATTGCTTGAGTCATTATCAGGTGGACATTTATTCTTTCAAGGCTTGTGGAGGAAGTCATTTTTATTCTTCGTCGGTAATTAGGTGAGTTTGTGTTAGATATGAATTATCATTTAATCATATGCGAACAAGTATGTGTGGGTTTGTATGATTCCCTTATTAAAATGCATGAATTCTTTATCATTGCAAGCATGTTAATAATTTGGAAAACAATGGATATTGTAGATGCGTATAGTTGAATGATATGTATGAAATGAATTAAAGAGAAGAATAATCAGAGTAGCGTAGTGGAAGCGTGGTAGACCCTTGTATGTCTACTTTTCTATCATGGCACTTGTATATGCACGTTATGCTACGTGATGTTTGTTAATTGGAAGAGTTAGTCTCCAATGGAATAGAGTATGGCTTCGATTGAGCCTTTGTATTCTAATGCAAATTATAAATTGGACTGCATATTTTATAGGAAAATGCTAGCTTTACAACAAAATGGGCACAACAATGTTACAACATCCCACTTTTGGAAAGAAAATCTTGAAAATGTTGTGGGGGCCCACCATATTTTGTGGGACCCACAACATTTTCTTTCCAAAAATGGAATGTTGTAACATTGTTGTGACTATTTTGTTGTGTTCCTAGCAGTTCTCTATTTTATATGGGTCTGTGTGATTTGGAATTATACTTCTCATGTCTATATTATGAATATAATATATGATACACGTGTAATGTGTTAAGGTGGCCAGTGTGGACAGAATAAGTAATAATACTTATACGGTGGCCAGTGTAGGCATTTTGGCAAATCTGCCAAGATGCTTGTGTATAGCCTAAGATAGCCAATGTGGGCATAAATATTAATAAACAACAAATATAGCCAATTGGACTGGACTTCAGGCAAGTGAAAACATGATAATTAATAGATGCGTGTGTGTTTTACCCTAGTGTTGTAAAATACGCTCATCCTTTATAAGGATGTACGTGGTTGGTAAAGTGATGCTAAAAACATATGAAAGCAATTTTGATTGATGCATGTGCCCAAGTGTAGTATTGAGGCATGTTGTTAAATGAAGAGCGTAATGAATAATCATCCTTCATGGAAATAGATGCATTGTCATTATTATTGACCTTATGTATGTATGACACGTTAGAAATGGTAGCATGACCATCCATTGGAATAAAGTATTGGACATATTCAAATGGTCATATATGCTTATGTGTTTTGATGTAAACTATTAGAGGTTGATATGTAGTGGTAGAAGGCATTTCACACCATTCGTACCTTTTATGTTGTCTGGACACGTATGTTGTAGACACGTTGAGATAGGTATGAACAGTCCCTTAGAGCTGTCACCCTCCTTGGGCATAGAGTGGTAAAGATGTAAAAGAGATAATTATTGTTAAATTATCATTGAATTGAGAAATGGATAATGTGAAATCACATGAACAAGATAAGGCAATAAATATACATGATTTGGTAATGAGTAAGACATTTGCAATATCTAACATACTTTTTGTTAGTCGTATGTTTAGATATCATATCTAACAAGCTCTAGATTTTCTTACTTGTTTGCCTTTCCTTTCTTTTGGCATGGAAATCCAGGTTGAAGAGGCTTTGATGTTCGGGTCCAATATAGTCAACTTTGAGTATTTTTATCTCCTTCAGTGGGGGTTTTCAGTTATCTTAGCATGTGGTTGTATTGGCATAGTATTGTTAGCCTTTTACTTTGATAGTGATGCTAGCATGGTTAGGCTTATTCAGTTGTTGTATATGTTGTCAGGCATCGTTAGCCATGTAGCTATTTTCGATGGTTTTAAGTTCTTGAGTTGTAATAATTGAGTTAGTTGAGTATTGATCTTCGGCTCTATTTAAGTTTGGTATTGGGATCGTAGTTGATCGCACTTGGAGATTTCTATTGTAGAGCCTTATGTTGAGAGGTGATGTATTTGTTTTGAAGCTATTGTGAGGTTTTATAAATTTTATCTTGTGGTGAAATGTGATTAGGGGAATTGTTGAGGTTTATTTTACCTTGAGAGTTGTGATTTTGAGATTGTGGTCTTCTTTTTAACGTTCTTCGTTCAATATTCGTTTTAATTTAAATAATTATTGGGATGGGTCGTTACAGAGAGGATAGCCGAAGGGTTAGCCGAGCTAATTTTGAAAGAGGGACTGTGTCACACCCGTCCCATTTAAATGAATTAATTTAATTATTGATATTAATAATTGATTTATAAAATATGAAATTGTAAAGTGTTGTAAATTGTAAATTGTAAATTGTAAAGTGGACGGCAAAGGGGTACATTGCCCCAAAAATCTGAATTAGGGGTTTCCCCCTTACCCTAAAAGCATATGTGTAGTGTAGGGCTTGTGGTGTTTGAGAGGGAGGTAGAGAGAAACAGGAGAATTAGGTGATTCTTGAAGAATCGTTTGGAAATTGAAAGAGGATCTTCATCATCTTGGCAAAGCAATATAGTAAGTAATCTCTCCTCTTAGTTCTTTGCTTTAATTTCATCAAACGGTAGTAGATCTAGGTTTTCTCCATTTTGGATTTTGGAGGTTTTGGGAAGAGAATCCTTTGTTGATATTTATAGGCCTTAGGATTGAAGTATATTCATCATATGAGAGTGTGAGAGGCTTAGAGAGGTAAGGTTTTCGAAGTTCTACAGTTTGGGTCGAGTTTTGAAGGATTTGGAGAAGTAAGGGTTTGAGAAAATCGCCCAAAAATTGACATGTTCTTCACCAGTTGAAGACTAACATACCGGCTGGTATGTTGGGCGGCATGCCGGTGGCCTACGGGCCTTTGTTAATTTTGTCCAGTAAGTTTTAGCCTTCAATTACCATAAAAATGAATTGATCGGCATGCCGGTCGGTATATTGGCTTGTGTATTTTTGTCCAGTAGGTCTGACCTTCGAAAGTTTGGGATTTTTATACTAACCGGCATGCTGGGTGGTATACCAGTCTGTGTAAAATTTAGGCAGTGAGTTGGGCTTTCAGATATCTCAAGAAATTGCACTAACCGGCATGTCGGTCAGCATGTCGGGAGGTGTACCGGCACCATACTGGTGCCCGTACCATTCAGCTATTAATGTAAGGTTTTGATTGGGGTTTGATCAATGGCTTGAGGTAAACATCTTTCAATCGTTATTGACCTTATTTGGAGGATCTTAGTGGACCTTTGATAGTGTCTTGGGTTTGTAAGGGTTGAACAATCATGTCTTAATCTTTTAAATTAAGACTTGACCTTGGGGGTTGTAAGTATTTGGATTTAGCTCTTTGGATCCTTGGGGTGTCTAGGTTCATTTAACGGTTTATTTTTCTTGTAAATGTTCCTGGTGTCTTGTGTTGGTGTTGATTTGTTTGAGTTATTATCAGGTGGACATTTATTCTTCAAAGGCTTATGGAGGAAGTCACTTCATCCTTCGTCAGTACATCGGTGAGTTTGTTTAGATATAGAGTTGCATTTATTCATATGCAAATAATGTGTGTGTGAATGTGGTTCATTTACTAATTTGCAAGAATTATATGATTAATTATGCATGTTGGTAAAAGGAAAATTATTGAGTAATATGGAATGCATAGAGTGGATCATATACATGAAATAACTTAACGAAGATAATAATCAAGGTGGCGCAGTAAAAATATGATGAACCCTTATGGGACTACTTGTTAATTAGTAGCTTAAGAAGTGTTATCATACCATGTCATGGGGTGGCTTGACCTCCCTTGATTTTGATTCTACCTCTTCCTCTCCAGGTAACACTTTGTTTTGTCGACATATTACTCCACCAAGATTTCTCGATCGGGAACATCTGCATAGTTAGGCAATTGGAGGGGTCGAACTGTGGAATTGATTCGGGCAAAAGTGTGTGAGTAAAGGCTCACACTCCCCCTTTATATTAATGATACATGGATAATTACAATCAGGTCCCTCATAGTAGGGAAGAACACACAGCGGGCATTTAAAAGCATAAAACAACACAATACAATATTCCTAGAGATATTCTAACACTCCCCCTCAAACTGGAGCATAGATATCTCTCATGCCAAGCTTGCCAAGAATTTCCTGAAAAGGTTTACAGCCAATCCCCTTAGTGAGGACATCCGCAAGCTAATCTCCAGACCTAACGAAAGGCATGCATATAACCCCACTCGTGAGTTTCTCTTTGATAAAATGACGGTCAATCTCAACAAGCTTCGTCCGGTCATGCTGGACTGGATTATGAGCTATGTTAATAGCAGCCTTGTTGTCACAGTAAAGGCGCATGACATCTGGGTGAGTGATCCCCAAATCATTGAATAGAAGTTTGATCCACAGAAGCTCACATACCCCCTGAGCCATTGCTCTGAATTCCGCTTCATCACTAGATCTAGCCACTACATTCTGCTTCTTACTCCTCTATGTAACTAAATTACCACCAACGAAGGTACAATACCCTGAAGTGGATCTTCTGTTAGTAACAGAGCCTACCCAATCAGAATCGGTGTACGCTTCAACTTTCAGATGGACATGTTTGGAGAAGAATAGACCCTTTCCTGGAGAAGTTTTTAAGTACCTCAGAATCCTCATGACAGCATCCAAGTGTGAGGTTTTATGGGCATGCATAAACTGGCTGACCATACTAACGGCAAAGGCAATATCAGGTCGAGAATGAGATAGATAGATGAGCTTGCCCACTAGTCTCTGATAACTCCCTTTGTCTGTAGGTGTCCCATTATCATCACTACTCAGTTTCAGGTTTGACTCAATGAGGGTGTCACAAGCTTTGCAGTCAAGCATTCCCGTTTCTTCCAATAAGTCAAGAACATGTTTTCTCTAACATATGTAGATCCCTTCTTTCGACCTTACTACTTCAATTCCAAGGAAATATTTCAAGTTCCCTAAATCCTTAGTTTCAAATTACTTGGCCAGATGGTTCTTAATCCGAGGGATTTCTTCAACATCATCTCCGGTCAGAACTATGTCATCAACATACACAATAAGGGCCATAGCCTTCCCAAACGAAGAATGTTTTACAAATAACGTGTGATCAGCTTGACTCTGTTTGAAGCCATACTTCTTCATTGTCTGAGTGAATCTGTAAAACCAGGCCCTAGGAGATTGTTTGAGGCCATACAAGGGTTTTCGAATCCTACACACTTTCCCGTTAGTTTGTGAAGCTTCGAAGCCAAGAGGAATGTCCATGTATACTTCCTCATCTAGATCTCCATGTAAGAAGGCATTTTTAACATCAAGCTGGTACATGGGCCAGTCTAGGTTAGCTGCAAGAGATAAGAGGATTCTGATAGTATTCATCTTTGCAACCGGAGCAAACGTTTCTTGATAATCTACCCCAAAGGTTTGAGTAAACCTTTTGCTACTAACCGGGCCTTGTAATGTTCTATGGACCTGTCAGCCTTGTGTTTAACAGAATACACCCATTTGCATCCCACAGTACTCTTACTCTTGGGTAGTTTCGTCAATTCCCAAGTGCTATTCTTATGGAGAGCTTTCATTTCCTCTACCATGACATGTTTCCATTCAGGAATAGCTAGAGCATCCTGAAAACGATGAGGTATGCTTATGGAGGAAAGTTTAGACACAAAGGTTTTATACTGGGGGATAAATGGGAATATGACACAAAGTTTGATATGGGGTGTTGAGTACAAGCCCTCACTCCTTTGCGTTGAGCAATAGGAAGGTCTAGATTCATGATGTCGGGAGTAAGAATATTGGTAGGTTCAGTACTATCACTAGTAGAGTTACCCGGACTCCTAACACGAGAAGGAGATGGCAGTGAAGGATAAGACATAGTCTCTTGTGTCCAGTTAATGATCTGTCTATCTCTATCTCTGACATATACTTGTTCGTTGGTTTCCTCCTCTTTTTCTGCCTCTATGAGAGCATCATGAACATTTGATGATATCCCATCTTCTGGTTTAACACTAGATTCCGGAACAGGAACATGAGTCTCTTCACACTGAGTCTCCCCCTGAAGAGGTGACTGTGATATTACGAAGTAGGACTGTGACTCGAAGAAAGTAATGTCCATAGAGACAAACCACTTACGAGTGGGTGGATGATAGCACTTGTATCCTTTCTGAGTAGAGGAGTACCCAAGGAAGACACATTTGATAGACCGAGGATCTAACTTACCTCGTGATGGGGAGTGGTTGTGGACAAAACACACACACCCAAATATTTTTGGAGGGATAGAGATAGAAACCTCAGACCCGAGTAGGACTTGAAGAAGAGATTTTTTTGGAGAACTTGAGTAGGGAGACGATTGATGAGATAGGTGGCAGTAAGTACAGCTTCACCCCAATACGATCGTGGAACTCCCATAGAGAACAACATACATCTAGATGTATCCAGAAGATGTCGATTTTTTCGCTCGGCTACACCATTTTGTTGCGGTGTATTAGTGCACGAGGTTTGATGGACAATTCCATGATCTGAGAAATACTGGGCTAGACCGGAATCAATGTATTCACCTCCGTTATCCGACCGAAGGATTTTTATGGCCGCGTTAAATTGGCAAGAGATCATTTTGTGGAAATGTTTAAAGGTGGTGAAAACTTCCCTTTTTTCTTTCAGGAGATATACCCAGGTGGTGCGAGAAAAATCATCAATAAATGTGACAAACCATCTATGACCTTTTACAGACTGAATGCGAGAAGGGCCCCAAACGTCAGAGTGAACTAAAGTGAAAGGAACATTATTTTTAGTAGAACTCGGAGTAAAAGAGGCTCTATGATGTTTTCCAATTTGACATGATTCACACTGAAACTTTGATAAGTCTTTATTACAACAAACAGAAAAAAACAAGTGCTTGAGTAAATGAAGAGAAGGATGTCCATGTCGATGATGCCACAGCCATAGATCGTTTTCGCTCCCTGAGAGTTGGAGGGAATGATGGGCTGACAGTTCCGGTTGATCTAGGATGTAGAGGCCCTGCTCATTTCTACCACTGCCAATCATCTTCCTCGTGATAAGGTCCTGGAAAATACAATGGTCAGGGGAAAAAGTCACACTATAGTTCAGATCATGGGTGAGACGACTCAAGGACAACAAATTTATGGAGAAAGTAGGAACATGTAAAACTGAGGATAAGGGCAGAGAAGAGGTAGCATGGATTAAATCTTTTCCAGAAACAGAGGAAATAGTCCCATCAGCAATTCTTACTTTGTCATTCCCGGAGGAAGGCTTGTAATCTAAGAACAGGTTAGAGGATCCATACATATGGTCAGATGCACCAGAATCATTGATCCAAGGTAAAGAGTGGTGAGACAGAAAGACACTGTTGGGGTTGACAAGTTTACCTCCAAGAGCAAGAGAGACAGGAAATGCATTCTGGGATGTATCTGTATTTGTAGTAGAAGACTGTCGTCCTAGAACCCGGCGGAGAACATCCTCAAGTTCAGTTGATGTCATGCCAGAGAAAGAGTCTGAAGATGGAGCAAGAAAAGTATCAGTGGAGCCAGCCTGATGTGCACGCGGAAATGATTGAGACCCACGTCCTCTACTCTGACCAGATCGTCCTCCACGATGACCAGAACGATCTCTACGCCTCCCGGATGGAGTCCCATGAAGCTTCCAGCATGTCTCACGAGTATGTCTAGGCTTGTGACAGTAATCGCAGAATAACTGTGCCTTTCCTGAAGAAGATAAAGAAGTGGAGCACCCCAGTAGCTGTTCTGATGATGGAGTAGAAAGTAAGGCAAAGCGATCAGATGGGATAGTAGGCATCATAGCAGACCGATGACTCTCCTCATTTTGAACAAAACCAAAGGCCTCTTGAAGACTAGGAAGAGTCTCCAAACCCAAGACACGGCTCCGTACAGAGTCAAATTCGACATTCAGGCCTTCTAGGAACTTGAAGACCCTTTCTTTCTCAATAAATTTCTTGTAGCCAATTGAGTCAATCGTACAAGCAGGTTTGTAG
>NMUG010007315.1:0-12135 GCA_002855965.1 Monotropa hypopitys
GGGCATCACTTTGTAACAATAGAGTCATCTGTCAGTGACAAAAGTGGTTTTCTCCTCGTCGTCTTCTTTCATCTTGATTTGATTATAGCCCGAAAAGGAATCCATAAAGCTCAGCAACTCGTAGCCTGACGTGGAATCTACGAGCTAGTCAATCCTTGGTAGAGAAAAAATGTCCTTAGGACACGCTTTATTCAGATCCTTGTAATCCACACACATTCTCTACTGACCGGATGACTTCTTCACCATAACCACATTGGAAATCCAATCCAGGTACTGAGCTTCCCTAATCGATTCCGCCTACAACAGCTTGGCTACTTCCTTAGCAGCTGCATGGTTCCTCTTGGGTGCAAACACTCTTTTCTTTTGTTTGACTGGACAGCACTCGGGATTAACATTCAAGCGGTGTGTCGTTACTCTGGTATCAATGCTTGGGATGTCTTTATGGCTTCAGGCGAAGATGTCTCTGTTGTTCCTCAGATAATTGACTAGTCTGACTTTCTCCTATGGGCTCAGCCCTGTACCGAGCTCAATTGTTTGGTCGGGCTGATCTGGCCATATCGCCAAGGAGACCAGTTGTTCGACTGGCTCCCCCAGCACAAGTCTTTCTTTATCTCTAACGTCCAGCCCTTCCACTATCATAGATTCATAATGGGATCCCGGGATGTCTTCTGATCCCCTTTCAACTCTCCCACTCCCACCTTCAAGTAAAACGTAGAGATGACTACCTTAACTTTGTTCAGGAGTACCCTTCCCACTATAGCGTTGTAAGCTGAGGGGGCGTCCACTACCAAAAAATCAATCATTTGTGTAACCTGCCTTCCCTCTTCACCCAAGGTCACGTGCAAGGCTATCTGGCCCTTCGGATACACCGTGTCTCCAGCGAATCCCATCAATGGAGATACCATCGACTGCAAACGATCTCTTCCTAATCGGAGCTGGTCAAAGGCATGAAGAAAGAGGATATCAGTTGATCTACCGCTGTCGATCAATACTCTTCTGGTCTTGTAATCGGCCACAATCATGGAAACCACCAGAGAATCATCATGGGATATATTGTCCCTTTTTCATCTTCCTCAGAAAAAAGAATTTTTGGATCCTCTTGCTTTGAACATTTGGGTTGCCTAACTACCACACAGATCTCCGTGTGATCCTCTGTCCTTAGTCTTCTGAGGTGAGATTTCCAGGCTGAGCCGAATTCTCCACCTCCAGTAGAACCCCCGTGCACTACCCTTATCTCTCCAATAGGTTCGTTGTTCTCGGGAGCTCTGTCCTCCTCTTCTCACATCTGTCCACTGCGCTGAGCTCTAGGCTCAGCCTTCCGCACGAATCTCTGCAACCTACCCCTCTAAATGAGTTCCTCAATTTGACCTTTAAGATCAATACAGTCGTTGGTGTAGTGTCCATGGTCATGGTGGAAGAGACAATACTTATCTTTAGGCCTCTTATCGGGGTTAGTCTTTAGCCGAGCTGGCCACCTCAGGTCAGGATCGTCCCTGAGGTTGTCTATAATTTGCTCAGTAGAGGCTATCAATGGGGTGTAATTTCTATGCCTTTCTGGTGGCCCTCCAATCCTTCGATGAGGACTTCTCCTGGGAGACCCCATGCTCGGTGAACCCTTGCGGTCGATCCTCTTGCCCTTCTGCTCATAAGATGACCCCTTAGAGGGATCTCTTCTTCTCTTTTCACTCTGAGCCTGAGGAGCTGACACCTATGCTTGATGAGCATCATCCTTATTTTTTCTTGCATTCAAAGTGTCCTCGGCGTTGATGTGCTTCTGGGCTCTCATCAACAGTTCTTCCATGTCGTAAGGCGGGTCCTAGGTCAGGTTGAACAACAAAGTCCCTGACTACAAGCCTGCTATATATGCTGCTATCACCATCTTGTCATCCGCACTCTCGATTTGCATGGCCTCTTGGGTAAAGTGTGAAGTATATTCTCGCACTGACTCGCCCTTTCTCTGGCAGACGGTAAGTAGGTGGGTATCTAGTTTGCGATATCGTTGCCCAGCAATAAAGTAACTTACCAATTTCTGACTGAACTCCTTGAAGTTGTCCACACTGCCCGGCCTGAGCTTATTGAACCACATGTGCACACTCCCCTTCAGGGTTACAGGAAAGGCTCTACATATGACTTCATCTGGGACTGCCTGTAGCATCATGAGATTTTTATAAGTTTCTAAATGATCTAGCGGGTCTGAGGTACCATTAAAAGACTCCAGCATAGGAATCTTGAATTTAGGAGGTAAAGGGGCATTCAAAACGTTAATGGAGAAAGGAGAATCAGTGTTCTGGACCAACTCTTTGACAGTCGCTGGGGTTTTCGCTTGAATGCGCCTCTGGATCCCATCGATCTGGGCTTTCATGGAAGCCAAAAGATCTTCATTTGGCCTCTCCAGTGTCTGCTTGGCTCCTCTCCTGGTTGATCTACTAACCTAAGGATCGATAACATTTTGAGATTGGTTCTCATTCCTTTCTTCCCTCCTTTCTTCACTATCCTCAACCCTCTCCTAGATCTACTCTTGCTCCTAGGGAGCCTGGGGTGGTGGTGGTTGATTCTGTTGTACCCTCAATTGTTGATTTTCCTGGCGGGATTCTTCCAGGCTCTTCGTGTGCAACTCAATCTGGCGTTGCATGACTAGGAACATTTCTGGGGTTATCTCCGGTGGATTCTGTTGCGCATCAGATCGTGTATTAGCCATCGGAAACCTATCACCAAAGAACAATAACACAAGTCATTCCCACAGACGGTGCCAACTGATGAATCAGTTTCCGGCACGACTCAACTTCACTTGGAACCTCTCTTGATTAGACCTTCCCTCCTTGCCCTGAAGCTGCTGGAACCTACAAAGGGGGAACGATCCAGAAGCACAAAGTGGGGGGTGGTGTCTCCGAACCACCTCCGACGATCAAGTCAAAAACTTCCTAAGAAAGAGAAAAAATTGATGAAGTGAAAAGGGATGAGAATAAATGCATACTTCTCTTCAATGTTAACTTTTCTTTGTATACCTGGTCACTAGGGTTTTGCAACCCTAACCTCCATCTCCGATATATGTGGGATTGTTCTCCCTATTTCCCTGTCCCTTCCAACCGCAAATGGTAGTTTCCATATTTGTATTAATCTGGTCCGCCATCCTCGGTGTCCGTCTCGGAAATCTAGCCGCACGTCCCTTGACAGAGTCTTGTACATATACCCTTCTGGCCATGAACAAATAACCATTGTATGGCTCCCTTATCCAATTGTTCTACTTATCCAGACCCGATCACAGCCGAGCTTCGCGGTTGGGAGTCCGACCCGGGTTGTCGCATGGGCTGACGTTTGTCAATTATTCTGAGCTGAGCTCTTGAGTTATTTCCCTCTTCATATATCAATTATAAAATTAAAGAATATATTTTAAAGAAAAATACATCAACGAAAAAAATCTAAAAAATTGCCAATTGCCAATCGAAATAAAAATAAACTAAGAAATAATAATTGTACAAGAAAAAATTACAAGATATTCAACAAAAATAAAATTTAAAAAATTACAATTAATCATCAAGTAGTTTAAAACAACAATTGAAGTTTCAATATGTCTTCATTCTTCATCAGAGCTACTTCAATTTACGATGGTCTTTGATAAGGGAAATAATACACTTCATCGGCTCAGACGATGTTCCTCGAGGACAACTCAGCAACAAATAGGTCAGCTTCCAAAAGAGTTTGATCGTATAGAGCATAATAGTACAGTCCCCATTTGGTGATCAAGCATAATCCACCGGAAGAGCCGACGTCCCAACAGGGTCAAAAGACAACGAAAGTGTACCCGTAATATGTACCTCTAATAGCGCAACCAGGCCCGACCCTGAGATTTGGGTTGCCCCATTCCCAAAAAAAATTTTGTTGCCCCTACTAAGGAAACACATAAAAAACACATTAAAATTTTTTTTGTTACTCTAATTTTTAAAAAACAAAATTTTTTGCCCCGGTGTTGCCCTTGGACGGGGGTTGCCCCAGCCCAAGGGCTTGTAGGGCTTACCCTGGGGCCGACTCTGGGCACAACGGACCCCTGCAAATAAGGAAACCATTGCTAGAGTGCATAACTGATATGGAAACGATGATACACTCCTAGAAAATACAATGGTTGAGATTGACAAAGTTGATGGAATCCATACTTAAACAATCAGAACCCTAATGAAAAGGTACACAATTCAACCCCAGGCTATTCTACCTCTTTTCTCCATTACACAAAGGATTTACTGGATCGTCGGAGGCGATTTATGGACACAAATCTCCCATTTTGTGTTCCTTAGATCGTTGTTTTGCAGGAGGCTCACGCAAGGAGAAGTAAGAAGATTCAGGCGAGTTGGACCGTTCCTAGGAAACCATTTATCAGTTGACACTGTCTGTGTGAATCGACTGATTTATTTCCAGTGAACGGTTTCTTGTGAATGGTTCAAACTCGCACTAACAACAAGACAATGGCGATAGAAGAGAAAACTTCAAGAGATCCACCACAAGTAACGGTGGATATGTTCAATCAGATGCAAGCTAGAATGGAGACGATGTCGAAGGCCTTAGAAGACGGACGACAACAAAATAAGAAGATGAGGAGGAGACTGTCAGCAGATCTGGGTCAAAATCTCCCCCCACCAGAACATCCAGTGGATGGACCCAGCAGGAATAACGTATCAGTAAGCCATGAAATAAGCCACCAGGAAGGAACAGACCAATATCCAGAGAGTGCTGAAGTGGAACAAGATGTTTTGGCAGCCATGCAAGCCCAGATCGACAAGTTATAGAGCCAAGTTAAAGCTAGTGCCCCAGCCACAGTGGATGAATTAGTTCAAAACATAGATTCCTTGTTCACTGCGGATATAATGCGGATGCCTTTACCATGGAAATTTCAGATGCCTAATGATGTTGCAGGTAGTACCAGATGAGATAATGTGCCGCGCTTTCCTAGTTACTCTAAAGGGGAACACCAGGATGTGGTTCAACATTCTCCGAACCAATACCATCAATAATTTTAAAGAGCTTAGTTAGAGTTTCTTAAGTTATTTCATTGTGAGTCAGTGATATTGCAAACCGTCGTCTTACCTGCTAACAATTGTGCACAATCAAGGAGAATCTTTGAGGGACTTTACCACCCGTTTCACTAAGGAGGCTATGTAGATGGAGAGCATGGATGATAAGGTGTCTATCAATGCTTATATAACTAGGCTACAGTCAGGGAAATTTCTGTTCAACCTCATACAAGATCCCCATAATCTTCTCGGAAGAAGACGAGCAAGGAACCAGTTACCCCCACGATGATCCCCTAGTGATGAGTATGCTTATTGCCATTTTTAAAACAAATAGGATATTGATCGATAGTGGGAGGTCGGAAAACATCCTATTCCTTATTGCCTATGATCAGTTAAAGATAGGACGAGACCTGCTATGACCTATGAGATCACCACTTGTAGGGTTCTCGAGGGATCTAGTGTATACTAAAGGACAGATCGCCCTACCTTTGACCATGGGAGAGGAAGGCATGTAGCTCACCCAGATGGTGGACTTCTTGGTGTTGGATAGTCCGTCAACATACAATGCCATCATATGCCGAGCAAACCTAAACAAGACAAAAGCAGTGATTTCAACCTATCACCTTAAAGTCAAGTTCCTCTCTCCCAGCAGTGTGGGGGAAATGAAAAGAGACCAAAAATAGCGAGGGAGTGTTACAATTACTCCATTAGGCATGCAATAGAGACTCTAGCCATTGAGAATCTACAGGTTGACATTTTAGACACCAGAGATGAAGAGAGGCTCCTTCAAGGCGAGACAGCCTAAGAACTCCATCAGGTTCGGTTGGAGCCTAGAAACCGTCATCGGTTGGTTAGCATAGGTTCAACTTTAGCCCCAAAAAGAAACAGGGCGACAACAGAGTAAGTGAAAAAATTGATCAAGGCAGATTCAATCAGGGAAGTCAACTATCCAGATTGGCTATCCAATGTGGTTATGGTAAAGAATGCATCGGGAAGTTGGCGAATGTGCGTCGAATAACCCAGGAGCATTCATATTTCGAAATTTGTTCAAGCCATATTTTGAAATACAAGCACATTGGACACACACAGTGAACAAGAGGGAGTTTCATATTTCGAAATGCGACACAAGTCACATTTCAAAATGTGACTCCACTGGATTTCATACAAAGAAGGGAAGGGGTGTCACATTTCGAAATGTGACACCCAAGTAAAATTCTGGAAGAACTAAGGTCTTTTCCAGTAGAACAAGGCTTGCAATATATCGAAATTTGCATACACACACACTTCTGGAATTCTGGACACCCTTTTCCAAAAAAGAAAGACCAAACCACTTCCCCAATTTTCGGAATTCCATGCAAGCCTCCTTCCTCCTTCTCTCCAATTTCTGGAAGCTCGAACTCACTTGCCCTCTCCTATTTCAGGAAGATCACTCACTCTTCTTCTCCTCTTCCGAAAACACAGCCACAACACCAACACATCCAACCCCACATAACACAACCAACACATCCAACCCCAACACATCACAACCAACACAGATAACCCCAACACGACACAGCCACACCAATAACACAGTCAACAACCAAACGCCAAGGACATCAAGTAAAACCACACACTCAAACTTCCAATGCCACACTTGACTTCCCGAAACTTTCAACCCATATTTACCAAATTCTCAGCCTCGGGAAGACCCCAACCCCAATAAATCCAAGGTAATTATAGAAAAGAACATAAAATATATAAAAATATTTGAAAATAGCACGAAAAAGTTACGTGGATTTTTAGAAGTGTGACAGGAATGTCTAATAGACTCAACTTCTTTGTTTCCATAGTAAAAAAAATAGAGAAATCCCTAACATCCCTTCTTAATAAACCAATAATCTTGCATTAGGCGGTGGAGTTACCTCTTTCCCCTCAAAGGCAAGACTAAGTTTATCAAAAATTTGGAACGTAACCTGCTTAGTGATACAACATATTGTATTATGTTTGGCAGATAACCAATTCATTCTCAATATAATGTCAAAGTGCCCAATGCTTAGCGGAATTAAATCTACTAAAAATTTTCGATCTCCCACTTTAACTTCACATGGCCTATATACTGTTGAAACAACTACTCCCCTACACATTGGTTGTGAAATACACAATTCCTATTCCAAGGATTGAAATTCTGTAGGCAATTTGTCTACAAAAGATATAGACATGAAAGAATGTATGGATCCAGAATCAATCAACACATTGACATCCATACCACAAATTGTAAGAATACCCGACACTATTGAATTAGCATTATGTGTGTCCTCTAGTACTAAGGCAAAGGCTCGACCTTGTCTTCTAACTATATCCACTCTTGGTCCTTAGCATACCCCAGATTTTCAAGCATTTTTAATTTAATAAAATACTCTCAACCACCTACTAAATATGGACCAAGAATGAAGTACACCATTCATAACAAGCATCTATCCAATAAAAAATAAGTATTTGTCCACTTTCAATACAATAATTAAATTACATTTTCAAAGCTTCAAGTCCAATTATGAACAATATGGGTTTACAAAAAAATTCAATAATATATGGGATAATTAATACAAATTTCTAAAAAGCATTGAATAAAAGGATATGATGATTACACCTCTTCATTTTAAAACATCAAACGAAAACTACTAATGAATACCAATAATCCTTTCCTTCTCCAATGAAATGCCATATCCATACCATGCCAACTAAATTCTGCACTACAACTGAAAAAGGATTGTTTGAGCCACATGGGCTCAATAGAAAATATCTAGCCAATGGTATATATTCAAGTGGTGTTATGTGCAAATGTAGTGAGAAACCGAGATGTATAATATGCCCATCAACCCCTTGCACACACACCATAATACTATCCCAAGTCCTCAACAATTTCACAAATAATGACACTTCACAAATTGAAGGTGATCAACCCCAAAATAGGCAAGACCATTGATTACACATTAATCTATTCCACTTAAATTTGAACAACCTTACAAGTGACCCCTTTCTAATTCATCAATAATTCCCTAATCTCAAGTTCATGATTTGATGAATTGTTTTTAAAAAATAATGAATCACGAGTTGATTGAAGTTGCTTTAGTGAGTTCAAGGACCGGCCTTCCTCAACCTATGAATCAAGAGTTGATTCTGTATTCCCACAACGAATTCAACGACCAATCCTAGAAAGGTTTATAAATCATGAATTGATTTTTTAAGGTGCCTCAATGAATTCAAGTACCAACTCCCAATGGTTTTATGAATCACAAGTTGATTCATAGTCGCCTTAAATGAGTTCAAGGACCGAACCACTCACGAAGTGAATCACGAATTGATTCAGATCATCTCAACGAATTCAAGGACTGACCTCGGACCCGAATGACCATGAATTGGCCCAAGACCTCACCTTAATGAGTTTAAGGATTTTATCTTCCAATTACCTAAATAAATTGATGAATTCATTTTAAGGGAATTAATTTCCCTATTACAAGATTAGTTCATTATTTGGGCATGAATTCCCCAATCCATGTGATGAGTTCACAACTTAGGACGATTTCCATAATTCCATCCTTTTTTCCTAGGAACAATTTCCCAAACACTTACTATAATAAAATACATTCAAGCATTTCTTGACACTCCATTTGACTTATGACACAACCAATTTCATCATCCGAAGAGCCTAGACCCAAAAGCCCAAAATTAGATTTTTGGTCGAAACCCTAACTCTATAAAAATTGGAGGTTTCACTCATGTAATGAAATTAACCTCGAGACTAGTCGAATACACTAAGGATTAACCCAAATACACCAACAATGCAATCAATTTCACTGATACCCCAAGACCCAATCTCCAAATTCGGATTTCATCATAAAACAAACATTGCATAGATTTTTTATCTAGAAAACTTTGATTACATTGTCTACACAAACACATATAATAGGGAGATGATATTCTACCTCTTAGAAGAAGAAAAACAAAAACCCTAGGTGAGGGTCTTTTCACAACCAAGGTTGAGACACGACTCAATGGGAAGCCCATACAATGATCTACGATATATGTGAAAGCCTGAAGCTCGGAATCTCAAGGGATGATGATATATAGAAGAGAGAAAGGAGAGACATGGAGATATTCAGTAGAAAGATAAAGAATATTTTAGGTTCCTGAGAGAGAAATAGAATGTTAAAAATTAGATATAATAAATTTAAAACATTGTCCCAACACCTTCACCAAGATGACCATGACCCTTGTCAGAACAACCGAACCCGGAACAACTAATTAACCCCCAATGAACCCTTAATCCAGAGCATACTTCCCCTTCATTCGGATGAGCCAAGAGCTTCATCTAGACCACCATTATCCCTATTTGTATTACCCTTACTGCTACAAAGTCACAAGCTTCTGGACTTTCATCCAGACTATACCCTACCCTCATCCGGATGAAGCTATCAAATGGTTCAAAATGAAGTATTTTCTCTCCCGAGGCTTTGAACACAACATCGAAAAGACATGGGAACTTATGAATGGATTTGGCAACTTCAAAACTGAGATGAGATACTCCAAATGACTCTAGCAAGCTCTCTTACCCAAAATAAATCCAAGAATGAATTACAAATTTAAGATGGTTTTGTATTTCTCATTCCAGAAAAACATTTAAAAACATTTTGAAATTTCGGGTTGTTATGTCCTATTAGCTACAACATAAATTCCACTTTAATGTCTTACAATTTTTATAATATTTATGACTCGATCACAATTTACATCATATGTAATGTCACACCCATCCTTATAATTTAATTTAATTATTTACATTGATAATCAAAATATAATAAAAGAGGTTATGGAAATATTCAGGGGTTGTAGTATGCCTAATTAAGCCTTAAGGGGTAATTGAGGAGTGTTATGAAAGTATAAGGTGCCTAGGTGTATTTGAGGGATAACATTGTTGTAAATGGGAATTATGAGGAAGGGCAATATAGTAAAATGAAATAAAAATCTGATTGTTAGGGATAGGGTTATACTCTTGCCATTGTGTATGTGTGTATGGAAAGAGAGATTGAGAGCATTGTAGAGAGAGTGACAAGAAGATCAAGTCAAGCTTGAATTCCTAGAGAGTTCTTCCACACATCAATCAAGCATCAAGTAAGTATTACTCTCCTTTAATTTCACGATCAAATCCATAGTAATGAGTTCAAGATCTAGGATTTTTATAATTTTCGGATTTATAAGTGTTCTTGAGAGAAACACTTGATTTGAGGCTTTCTAGTTGTTTAGAGGCCTTGTAGATGAAGTGTGATGACCTTTGGTTAGTGTGGGAGGCTTAGAAATGTGAGGTTTGCCTATTTTTAGAGTTTAGGGTGAGTTTTGAGGGATTTGGAGAAGAGAGGTTCATGAAATCGCCATTAGAACACCCACTATTCAGGAACTAGTATAAAGATCGACACACCGGTCGGTAAGTCGGCCGGCATACCGGTGCCCTACCAGCCTTAGTAAATTTTCTAGTATGTTTTCCCTTGTGTTTCCCCGCAAATTTTCCTTAACTGGCATGCCGGCCGGAATGCCGGCCGGTATACCGGTTGGTGTAAATTTTTGGCAGTAGGTTGGCCTTGGCATAATTTAAAAAATTTGTATTAATCGGCATGCCGACCGGCATGTCGGGCGGTATACCGACACCATACTGGTGCCCATACTTGTCAGTCTGTTTGTGAGGCTTTGCTTGGTGTTTTCTTTGGGGCTTGTAGTAATCATCCTTAGGCTAGTATTGGTCATGTTTGGAGGGTCTTAGTGAACCTTTAGGAGTGTCTTGGGCTTTTTGAGGTTAGGCTTCTATGCCTTAGTCTTTTATGGTTAATACTTGACCTTGGAGGTTATAAGTGTTGGAGTTAGACCTTGGAAATCTTGAGTATGTCTAAGTTCATTTTCAATGTTTGATTTCTTTATAAATAGTTTAAATTCATTACGTGGGTTTTAATCTACTTGAGTTCATATCAGGTGAACACCCTTTCTTCCCAGGCTTGTGGAGGAGGCTACTTCACACTTCTTCGGTATCCGGTGAGCTTGTATTGGATATGTATATCATTTATTCATATGTGAACTTTGCATGTGGTTAACTAAGACTACCTTAATTAAATGTATGAATCCATAATTATGACAAGCATAATAATTATTTAAGATCATTTATTGTTATTGGTGTACCAAGTGAGTTATATTCATAGAAGGTTCATAGGAATCCTTAAGTGATTGCACGAATGTAAGACCTATGTCATGTTTTAAGGATATTAATAATAAATAAACGAGATTTAGAATAAATTTGTGGATTTAAGAAGTGATTAAGAATTTTGGGAAAAGCAATGAAGAATTTTATAAAAATTTTGTGGAATTATTTAAGGCTTTAAGATTAGAATAAAGCTGATTAAATTTTTTTAAATAAAGTTAAGGGCCAAAGTGAAAGGATTAGAAATTAAGGTGGATTTTGGGGTTTAGAAGCAAAAGTTATAAATTTTGCTGTGTGTATGTATCATGTATGATTGTAGGTGGCAATGGAGGAAAGAATGAACTGCAATGTGTAAATATTATATCATTTTGTTGTGTATGAAATGAGGTGTTGAGACATTGGGTATACAAGTGCAAGAGTTTGATATGCATGAGTTGTGCTGGCAAGTTCTGTTGTATAAACATTGTTGATGGAAACAATAAACAGTATAACTTATAAATCACTTCAATTGAGTCATAAACAAGTTTTGTAAATCAATCTAAGAGTGAGAACTAAATTATATGAGAGTGGATAAGGTCTGTGTTCGAGAGAGGAGAAGCTAGGAGGACTGTTGAATTTCAGAATTAGAATTTCAGAAGGAAGAAGATGAACAGTGATCTTAAGAGATTCAAGTTCAGTAATAACTTCAGAATTTATTTTTCTCAATTGATGTAACCATTTAGAAATCTAAAAATACCATTCTGTTCCAAATTCTATTTAGTTTCTATGTTCCAAATTTGAGAATAATCGGAACTGAATTGATAGGTTAATTTCAGTCTAGATCAGTAGGTGGTCAAGAAAGAGGAGGAACCAAGTGCAGCACAACTTTGGGATTTTATTTGAGCCATTTGAGGTATGATTTCTTAAATATAAAAA